>CM059194.1:36725688-37012273 GCA_030323885.1 Branchipolynoe longqiensis
GATCATTATATACCGGACGGGATGGCTGAATGAGTTGCGTGACCATCTTCCGTTTTGGTATATCGTACTCACGGGCACGAAGCCTGGTTGAGTCAAACCAATGACTTAATAATTGATAGTTGTCGCTTCCTACCCAGGCACTCGGCATTATTAGGATAGGGCAAGGACTGGTTGGTTCAGTGTCAGGATAATGTGATTCAGTGGGATGTCAAGTCATGGTGCTGCTGACCTGGTCTCCCAGTGGGGCAGCACTATAACATCGCCATGAGTGCACACTGTCACAAGTCGGTACCCATCCTGATATGACCTTAAGCTGTGTTCACACACGGGCGCTAAGTCACCTCAACTAGTTTGCCTTGTCTAGTTTGGCTCACATTCGCCGTGTGGACCCGACGCTAAGGCGGATTAGGGCTGATTCGCCTCAACTAATTTGCTTCAAGTAAACCGCGTCGCGAGGTAGGTTATATGAAGCGATCTAACTTAAGTCGGCCCATATTGCCTGTGTGGACGGAAGTGGTTTAGATGAGGCGGATTAAGGACGTCACAGTCGAGACCTGAGTTTGTTGACTTTCCAGTAAATTTGCTCTATGAACCTGCTAGAGGTGCACAGATATTTTTTTCATGATTTATTTTAAGGTTTTCACTGCCCAGCAGAAGTTTTGACCGTTCCAAACCAATACGATTCAGTCCATACATATCTAGGTCGAACCCACACTCTCTTGTGGTGACGTCGACTAACGGAAACTGGCGTTGGTTAGTATGGACTTGCTCATGGTCAGATATCGATTTCCGCCTTAAACCGCTCCATGTGCGGACACGACACTAGTTCGCCTCATCTAGTTTGCCTTATCTAGTTCGGCCTAAAGTTGTGTGTGTGAACACAGCTTTAGATGTTGCTATATATATATATGCTAGCATTTTTATATACCTCTATATATATATTCAAAGTCCCTCGTGAAGAATCTGATGAACACATCTAATATATATATATACATATAATTCCTTTCCCACCCCGCCAGTAGCCATGCCATTAATAGATGGGATTCTGCAGCTGGCCGAAGATATCTGAGAAGGTATCAGGAAATTGTTTTCTGTACTATTGCAACCATTTGAAGAAAATACTGACGACAATGACATTTGTCACAGTTGGGTCGGATCAGAAAAGTTTAACCGGTACATATTTGTCAAATACTTCTATTCAGCCTGACTTCGAATTCAAGTTCAGGCAACAGTACCCTATCCATGTACATATTTGTAGATAGATTTGTTTGTTTGTTTTTTATTGTTTCATGTCCTAGCAACATCCAAGGTCATATCAGGACGGGTACCAACTTGTGACAGTGCACACTCATAGTGACTTTATAGTGCTGTCCCTCTGGGAAACCAGGCCGCTGGCACCATGACCTGGTATCCCACTCAATCACATTATCCTGACACTGAGCACAGCAGTCCTGGCCCTGTCCTACTAATGCCAAGCGCCTGGCCAGGAAGCGACAATTATCAATAGATGTGTATGTGCATTGTTGACCCGACGGGATGGCCATGTGAGTTGAGCATCCGTCTCCCGATTTGGGAAATCGTTGGACTCGAACCCATGGGTTCGAACCCTCGTCCTGTCAAACCAATGACTTGAAAATTGATACTTGTCACTTCCTAGCCAGGCACCCAACATTATTAGGATAGGGAAACGACTGGTTGGCTCAGTGTCCGGATAATGGGACTGAGTGGGATATCAGCTTATGATGCTGATGGCCTGGTCTCCCAGGGGGGCAGCACTATAAAGTCACCATGAGTGTGCACTGTCAGTGTCCATCAGTATCCTGTCCTGATATGACCATACATGTTGCCAGGACGTAAAACTCCAACAACCAACCAATTAATATAGATCAAATCGTACGAGCAAATGCAATATATATATGTGATGTATAATGTATTATGAGAGTATAAAGATATGTAAGGGAATATTATTTAAAATTATTATTATTGTTATACTCCACAAGATGCTCGCCCCACCTCACCTCCCCCGGATGGCGCACTGGAGGACATATGTATGTATCATGTATATATGTATCATATATATATGTATCATATATATATATGTATGTATAATATATATATATCAAATATATATATATATATATATCAAATATATATTAATATATATATTTATATAATATATGTCACATATATACATGGGTGACAGAATATTTATATATATATCTGTATGTAACTATATATATATATATTATATATATATATGACTCATACTCACGGAAATAGGCCAATTGGGGAAAGTTGTCAGCGTCGAGCATTGGATGTCGGCGTCGATTGGTGTAATTATAGTTTAGCATTGACATAGGTGTTGGAAGGTCCTTAAGTTTATCCTGAATGTAAAGGTAGAGAAAATACAACAATCTTATTTGTGTCTAGGACAATTTAATATAAAACAAAGAAATGCACAACACTTTCAGAATTGTGACACCGACATCTGTTAAAGTTGTCAGCGTCGAGCATTGGATGTCGGCGTCGATTGGTATAATTATAGTTTAGCATTGACAGAGGTGTTGCAAAGTCCTTAAATTTATCATGAATGTAAAGGTAGAGAAAATACCTTATTTGTTTCTAGGATAATTTAATAGGAAACAAAGAAATACACTACACTTTAAGAATTTCGATGCCGACATCTTCAATTGTCCACCAATTGGCCCATTTTCGTGAGGCTGACTCATATATGTCCATTTTGACTGTAGAATTCAGCAGTATGTGCATCCATTGGGTAGTTAATAAGTATGCAGTCTATGCTGCCCACCCCGTATCAGTGTCTCCCCCAGGTATCCCGTTGCCTGGCAACAGTGGTGTTAGTGCTGTATCATGGCTATCGATGCGCTGATACCCGAGTACCGGCGACACTATCATGTGATGCCCATCTTGCTTATCCCTCTCTATCCATCACCACCACGACTGTCCCACACACAATGGCTGAAATCCCAAGGTCCTTGACGCTTGAGGCAGAATTCGATTCTGACTGCCTAACAAGATCCTACCCACACATACCACCTACATACAATCCATAATGCCCACCGTGGCAAATTTTGTTGAAGCAGTAGTGCTTGTTTTTGTTGCGATGTTTAGTGACACTTTTGCTTTGATTATTCCCCCCACCTCACACTTACTGACTGATGGCCCTGTCACATTACGACGTTTCTTACCGGCGTGTCGCCAGCACGTGAAATATTATCAATGCGTCGAGACACGTTCAACTTTTCGCCGGGTTGGGAGAAAGTTTGGCGTCCTCGCAGCGCGTACATCGCGCATGGCCAACGCGTGTCGACGCGTGCGGCAAAAAAATTTAAAAGTTTGGCGCGATGTCCTCATATGACCTTAGATGTTGGTATGACGTAAAAAAACAAAGCAATCATTTGGCGCAATGTGTGGCAACGTCTGCCTAGCGTGCGCCTAATGTTATTCCAGCGATGTCCACATGCTTCTGATGACCCCAGAACGTCCCCGGACCGTCCCCAGAACGTCCACACCCACACGTCAGTGTGCGTTGGGCGCGTTGAAAATTTTGTGCATGCGCAAAACCTTCGATGCGCGCGCCGACGCGCGCCGACGCACACCAAAATGTACCGACATGTACCTACGTGTGCGTAACGCTTCCCGACGCGTGCCATCGTTTCGCCCAAAAAGGCAACATGTCGGTGCGCGTTGGTGAGAAACGTCGTAATGTGACAGGGCCTTTAGCCTACTGTGTGATAACTCTCGACAAATGTTTAGCGCATGGTGCCCACCGCTCCTCTCACTCTCAGGGCACACGGGGGTCCCAGGTGCTTGGATCACGGGGGTGACTTACAGGTAGGCAATATACCGGGCGCCGTGGCCAAATCGGTAGAGCATAGGCTTTCCGTGCAGAAGGTCGAGAATTCGAATCCCAGATGAGTCAAATTAAATATTTATAACATTGATACTTGTAGCTACCTAGACTGGTGCTCAGCATTAATAGGATAGGACAAGGAGTGGTTAGCTCAGTGTCAGGATAATATGACCGAGTGGGATATCGGGCCAGGGAGCTGGTAGCCTATAATTTGCCATTGGGTGGCACTATAAAGCCATGAGTGTTCATTGTCACAAGTTGGTATCTGTCCTGATATGACCTTATATGTTGCTGGGATATAAAACAACAAACAAACAATACAGGTAGATAGACGAGGTAAGGCGACAATGGTGTTAGATTACGTGCATGCCAACAACGTGCTTTTGACATGTTGGTGCAGTTTGTTTGTTGGGGATCCATCTCCTAGCAACAGTTAAGGTCGCATCATGACGACACCACCTTGTGACAGTGCGATGTCATGGCAACTTTATAAGGCTACGTGCACTGGGAGACTAGGCCACTGCCATAATTACCAGATATCCTCCTTAGGCACATTACACATATACCAGTGATATACTGAATAAACCAATCCTTGCCGGTTCCTATTAATGCCGAGCACCAGGCAAAGCAGACAATTATCAATTTTAAAAGGAATTGGTTTGACTCCATCATACCTGTACCTGTATCTCTACCTGTACCTGTACCTGTACCTGCACCTGTACATGTACCTGTACATGTACATGTACCTGTACCTGTACATGTACCTGTACCTGTACCTGTACATGTACATGTACATGTACATGTACATGTACATGTACATTACATTTATTTTTTTAAATTGAGGCTGTATTTATACTGTCCATAGCATATAAGCCCGGGTACCCCGGCTTGTTTTCAATGCTGGCCAGTTGTAGTGTTGGTGTTATCTTACCTCACAGTGGCTGCTGATAAGGTATTTGATTGCCTGCATTTCAGTAGCAGATAGATAATTGGTTGGTATGGTTAGTAGCCTATGTTAGTTTTTTTGGATTTTCTTGGTATTTATTTTTCTACTCTTATTACTAGACTAGCCTACTCCTATTTACATATCATAGGCTTGTACGTAGCTGTGTGGTGTGTTATCTGGCTACTTTTGGCATGGTTACCTTCCATTGGGCATCCCGCTGGTGGGCCGTGACATATCACATGCCCCTTTGCAGTGCAGCTTACTGGGGGTTTCCTAACCTTATTTTGCACAGATATTTTTTGTAAGTTTTTAGGTCAGGAATTTGTCGTTCCTTTACCGTTTGGGCATTCCACACCTTGGCAGCCATTTCCAGCGTGCTTCTCTCATGAGCTTTTATTTGGCTTCTGGTCACATGTACCTGTACCTGTACCTGTACCTGTACCTGTACCTGTACCTGTACCTGTACCTGTACCTGTACCAGGTACAGGTGCATGTGCAGGTATAGGCACATGTAAATGTACATTTCAAGGTGCAGGTGCAGGTACAGGTGCAGGCAGACGTACACGTACACGTACACGTACACGTACACGTACACGTACACGTACACGTACACGTACACGTACACGTTCATATTCACATACGAATATATGGTATGGGATATATGGTATGGGATATCAATCATATGCAATACCATATGCACACCCATACTCATGCAGATGCGCATACCTATCTACATACACGTGCATGTATAATCCTTATTGGATGTTGTCCTTCAGCCGACTTCCTATTGAGTCCAAATACGCACGTAATTGTTATTCATCGGTTTATGACCGCATTGATCACAGTGATGAATCGAATGATTGGTGATTTGCCGTATCGCCCGATTGATGATGAGGTCAATCGAGCTTTAATGTGTTCGACGCAGAATGCATGACGGTCAGTGACATAAGGCAAGACTGAACGTCCTTACATAAAGGTGCAGGTTGGCCGGAAACTGCTGGTGGTGGTGGTGGTGGTGGGCGGGGCGGGGGGGGCGGGGGTGATGTAGGGGTGTGTGTGGGCTGGCTGTCTTGTGATGAGAGTCATTAGTGGAGACTGATGCGCAACTAGAACTGTTTCCACAACAACAAGACATCAATGAGGATGTCATACACATAGACACTAAGATAGACATGGCCAAAAGCCTACCGCAGCGCCACCTATACACACCCACATGTGTTGTCATTCAACAGCATCTCCCACCGGACAATAGGGCCACCTGGTCAGTGAGGCCAGCAGCTTGCAGGCACCTGGGAGGGTGTGGTATTGACATCAAAATGTCCTTCTAACATCGTCAGGGCAATATCCCCCTACGCTACCCCCCCCCCCCCCACCTCCCCGCACCCGACCCCCCCCCCCCCCACTGCCCCCACCCCACCCGTAACATATTGAGATAGGTACTGCTTTGCATATTATTATTAACCCACCTTCTGCATCCGTTTGCCTATGTGTCTGTCTCTCGCTATCTATCTATATAATATACTATATTATGTATTATAGTATATTTATATATTATATATGTATGATATATTATATATGTATGATATATTATATATGTATGATATATTATATATGTATGATATATTATATATGTATGATATATTATATATGTATGATATATTATATATGTATGATATATTATATATGTATGATATATTACATATGTATGATATATTATATATGTATGATATATTATATATGTATGATATATTATATATGTATGATATATTATATATGTATGATATATTTTATATGCATGATATATTATATATGTATGATATATTATATATGTATGATACATTATATATGTATGATATATTATATATGTATGATATATTATATATGTATGATATATTATATATACCCATATGCAGGTATGCAGGTTTTGCAATACCTCAGGGAGTTTGACACCCCTGCCCTGCAGAGTTGTAAACCACTGCCTTGTGGTACAGGTTCTTGACAGAACCGAAGGGTAAGGGAGCAAACCCTGAACAGAATACGATGTCACTGTGGCAGCAACAAGGGCGGTTGATGTATGGAACTCCCAACATCTCCCTACCAGCCACTGCAGGGACAAATAGTTTGCGCCTGTCTGGACATGTTTTTGCCGGTGTGAAACCTCTATTTGCTCCCCGAGAGAGTGCCGCTGGTAACTTGCAAAAGCCAGCAGCACTTCAACACTTTTGCAGGCAGCTTTCATGAAATGTACAAGCGCACAAAACATCACTCTCATGGCAGAGAGCTAAATGGAGAGCAGCAGTCAAGTAATGAAAGCAGTCTTTGTTGCATCGCGACCGACAGCATGATCATGATTATATATGTATGATATATTATATATGTATGATATATTATATATGTATGATATGTTATATATGTATGATATGTTATATATGTATGATATGTTATATATGTATATGTAAAATATGTATGATATATTATATATGTATGATAGATTATATCTGTATGATATATTATATCTGTATGATATATTATATCTGTATGATATATTATATCTGTATGATATATTATATCTGTATGATATATTATATCTGTATGATATATTATATCTGTATGATATATTATATCTGTATGATATATTATATCTGTATGATATATTATATCTGTATGATATATTATATCTGTATGATATATTATATCTGTATTATATATTATATCTGTATTATATATTATATATGTATTATATTATATCTGCCCGTGTAGGTGCAGCTCGGTGGCCTTCCCGCCCTATGGCCAGTTAACCCTAAGGGGGCGCGGGTTCGAATCCTCCCTCCCCTCCACGCTCATGGCTCTCTAACACTAGCAGCCTCAGCCCTACAATACCGGGAGCCTGCCCACCCCGACACCTCTCCGCCTCCTCCCGGCACTGCGAGGTGCTGGAGCGGTGTGAGCATTCGTCGGCCCTGCCCGCCCCCTCAACCCCGGCAGTCCATTCACCGGCAGTCTACACCGGTCCCACCCGACTGCCCCGGGAATATGCCGCCGCAGAGTACCCACCGGTGTTGCTATTTTGGAGCAAAGAGGGAGGCTTGATGGTAGTGCCACCTTTTGGCAGTTTATGAAAGCTGGGGCAAGTGACGGTGTTGGTGGTGTTGTGTATCGTTAAATTAAAACAATTGCACATTTTTCTACTTAATATATATGTATCTATATATATATATATATATATATATATATATATATATATATATATATATATATATATATATATATATATATATACATATTAAGTGGAAAATATATACATATATATTAAGTGGAAAATATATACATATATATTAAGTAGAAAACTATAGAACACCACCATATATATATCATGATATAGTATTTAGTTTGGTGTTTAGTATTTCGGGTTGCACGCCAATTTCTTATACATATTGTCATGGGGGTGATGAAAATGGGAAATACTGTGCCTAGAGCGGGACTCAAACCCACATCTCTTTGCACTCCGGGCCAGTGTGCTAACCATTACACCACCTAGGCTCCCTAATATCAACACACTCCCCACGCCTACCTGTCTATGTGGTTACTTGCCTGAGAGGTCAGTGCAGACCACTACACTCGTCCCCCTGGAATTTTAAGTCTTGTAATGCTTACAATTACATACATACAGGCAATGCACTAACACATACATACACAGGGTAGGTTCAACAACCATACAGCGCAAAGCTTGTACAGGATCCTGATCACGGCAACCAGTGTCATGGGGGTGATGAAAATGGGAAATACTGTGCCTAGAGCGGGACTCGAACCCACATCTCTTTGCACTCCGGGCCAGTGTGCTAACCATTACACCACCTAGGCTCCCTAATATCAACACACTCCCCACGCCTACCTGTCTATGTGGTTACTTGCCTGAGAGGTCAGTGCAGACCACTACAATATTATTATTTAGTTTTTTTTTCTCGAATTTAGCCGTTAAATATCAACGGTGCTCCAAAGTAACCTAACTAAAGGCCCTGTCACATTACGGCGTATGGCGGGAGCGTATGGCGGCGTAGCGGCTTACGTCATATACGTCGCCATACGCCGCATACGCTACGCATACGCTACGCATACGCCGCCAGTGCCGCAACATGCCGGCGTATGTGAAGCCTATGATGCATACGCCGCCATACGCTTTCATAAATCCGTCCGTCCAATTTTTTTTGTGCATGCTAAAAAAAAACGCGACCTATGAGGGCGTATGGCCCATACTGTCAAAAAATGTCACAGCACGCTCCCATACGCTCCCATACGCTACGCATACGCTACGCATACGCTCTTCATACGCTCCTCATACGCTCAAACACACCCGAAAGTGGCACCCGATGGCGTACGTAGGTTTTCAATACGCTCCCGCCATACGCCGTAATGTGACAGCCCCTAGCACGTTTATTCAAATAATATCGCACACACAAATATGATTATACAACTTTAAACATTGGAAGATTTGGTAAGACTGGGTCTATTCATAACCATTTCCAATTCTATTTCAGCATGTGTGAATATCAGACCTCATATATATATATATATATATATATATATATATATATATATATATCCATACAGTAAAACCTCTCTAAATCGACCGACCTTGCGACCAACTTGATGTGGTCCATTTAGGCAGGTGGTCGGTTTAGGGAGTTAGAACATGGTTACAATGGTACCGTTGTGACCCAAATAAAGCGATCGATATAGGGGAGTGGTCGATCTGTGGAGGTGGTCGGTTAGAGAGGTTTTACTGTAAATATATTATATGTATGTAGTATTTGGGAGATCGTGGGATTAGAACCCACCGGTTCGAACCCTGGTCGAGATAAACCGAAGACTTAATTGGCACTTGTCGCTTCCTAGCCAGGCACTCAGTATTCTATTAGGATAGAGCAAGGACTGGTTGGCTAAGTGACAGGATAATGTTACTGAGTGGGATATCAAGTAATGTTGCTGGCGGCCTGGTATCCTAGTGGGGCAGCACTATAAAGTCGCCATGACTGTGCACTGTAACAAGTTGGTACCCGTCCTGATATAACCTTACATGTTGTCAGGACGTAAAACCCCAACAACCAACCAAATGTCTATATAATATACACCACCCGTTATTTTGGGAAAATGCCTAATTGCAGTTATACCGCATAATTCGTGGCAAGCCAGCTGCTGGTGGGCTATGATATTGATAAACATGGGTTGGCGCTTATTTATGAGCGATATTATATAATGCCGTGCCGGTGTTTACGGTTACTGCCCCATATTTACTGCGTGATTTATTTATACGTCAACGGTTCGGGGTGCCGTTGGAAATTCATATCATCCGAATAGCGAGTTTATAATTAGTGTCAAGTGAAATAATATAAATTATGCACATTATGTTTGGTGCAATTATCAGCGTGCACGGACTTGAAGGGTTTGCTTCATGTTGTCCACATGCACATATAACCACACCCATGTTGTACACATGAAGTTCTCAGAAAAATTTAAAATAAGAAAAGCTTGTTTGCCACTATACAGACAAAGAAAATTATTTATTTTGGCCACATCATTCATCAGAGTTCAATATACCGTACATTGTTGGAAGGGAAGGTAAATGCCAGCAGAGGGAGAGGGAAACCAAGAACATCATGGTTTACAAATATTTCATAGTGGACAGGCTTGAATTATTCACAGTCTATCAGAACAGCACACCATCGGGACAAGTGGAGAACCATTGCATCCAACCCTCGACTAGAGGACGGAACTATTGATTGATGGTGCATGTGTATTTATATGTATTTATATGCATATTCATGTATGCATGCGTGTATGTTTGTGCATACATGTGTATGTTTGTGCATACATGTGTATGTTTGTGCATACATGTGTGCATGCGTGTATGTTTGTGCATACATGTGTGTATGTGTGCATGGTTCTGTATGTGTATGTGCATACACATATACACATATACACGCATACACATCCACATATCCATCCGTCCATCCATCCATTTGTCTATCCATCCAATCATCCATACATACATACATACATCCACCCATCCATACATACATCCATCCATCCACTGACCAGTCGGGGTGGCCGAATGAGTTAGAGTGCCTGTCTCCCATGTTCATAGATGTTGGTGTCGTGGGTTCCAACCATGGTCGAGTCAAACCAATTACTTAAAAATTGATACTTGTCGCTTCCTAGCCTGGAGCTCGGCATTAGGATAGGATAATGACTGGTTGGATCAGTGTCAGGATACTGTGACTGAGTGGGATATCAGGTCATGGTGCTGGTGGCCTGGTCTTCCAGTGGGGCAGCACTATAAAGTCGCCATGACTGCACACTGTCACAAGTCGGTACCCGTTCTGACATTACTTTAGATGTTGCTAGGACGTAAAACAACAACACACAAATCCATCCATCCATCAATCCGTACATAGTACGTGCATACGTGTGTACGTGCATGCGTGCGTACGTGCATACGTGCGCACGTGCATGCGTACCTACATACCTACCTACCTACCTACATACGTACGTACACACGTACATACATACACACGTACGTAGGTACGTAGGTACGTACACACGTACGTACATACATACACACATACGTACATACATACATACATACATACATACACATACATACATACATACAAACATACATACATACATACATACATACACATACATACATACACACATACATACATACATACATACATACATACATACACACACATACATACATACATACATACACATACATACATACATACATACACACACATACATACATACATACATACATACATACACACACACACATACATACATACATACACACATACATACATACATACATACATTCATTTGTTGAGAGTTCACATCCAGGCATATTTAAAGTTACATAGTCCGATGGTTTTGAGTTTCTGTCATTTTCTGAGTTAAATATATTAAATTGATTGTTATAGCCTCCTTTACATTAGTTTGAAGTAACTTTTATTTTAAATGTCTAACTTTTAAGATATTTGAAATGCAACCATCCACAAATAATTTTGGCAAGCACGCCAAATCTCTGACAGCATAGGCTTCTGCAGTAACATGTTCTATTAAATTGGCTCTGTATGCCCCTCTGTGTGGTGACAAGTCTTTAATAAGTGTGCCAGTATCTAAGTTGGATATGTAGAATCAATTCTGGATGTTTGTTTTGGTTTTGAAAATTTGATGTTTTCATCGGACTATGCAGCTTTAAGCAAATGACTTACATAAATTGATACTTGTCACCACGGCCTAGACGGTGCTCCATTACCAAAGACTGGTTCCCTCAGTGTGAGCATAATGTGACTGAGTGAGAAATTAGGTCACGATGCTGGTGGCTTGATCTGTCAGTGGGGAAATCAGTCTCCATCCTAATATGACCATAGATATTGCCAGGACGACAAGCCCCGGCAAACAAACAAAACAAAACCCATCCTTTTAGTTTCTAGGAGTTCCGAAAGATTCAACAGCAACTTACATTAAGTTACAGTATGATAAAAAGTACCAATTTTTCGAAACCGAAAATACATGCCAAATACAAACATGCTCAGTTCGATACAATATGTAAATCTAGATATTCAACTTAGATAATGGCGCACTGCATTTTTGTTAATTATAAAGGCAGACAATGTCAAGATAATAGAATGCTGATGGCCAGGGGGGCTGAGAGTTTGGAGAAGCATGTAAGCTTTAAGTTTGTATGTTTACAGTTTAAAATACAGTAGAACCTCTCCAACCGACCACCTCCACAGATCGACCACTCCCCTATATCGATCGCTTTAATATAAGTCGATGTAAATGGAAACACAAACCAAGTGGACTTTGAAACCTTAAATAATACCCCAGAGCCCCCCCTCCCACCACCCCGCCCCTAACCTCTTTCCATGGGGTAACTTTTGACACTTTGATAACCATGCCGCCCCTTCCCCTCCCCGTTCCCCCTCTCCCACCACCTACCACCCTCTTCCCCTCCCTCTTCCACCTCTCTCTATCTCCGAAATCTGCAAGAGTCCGTCCGACCCTCAGTGTATTACGGCATGGGTGGATAATATGGCGACACACCAGGAGGGGAATGCGGTACAGATATGTGTGATGGCAGTCATCAGGGAATAAGGACGGTTGCATTGCTTGCTAAATGTTGCTCACCCCTGACTAATCCCTCCCCCGCCCTGTCAATCTCTCTCTCTCTCTCTCTCTCTCTCTCGCTCACGCTTTTTCACTACCCACTGACCTCTTTCATACGTAGATACCTGTGCTCCCCTACCCGCACGACGGGGTTTACACTTTCTAATTAACGGCGTCCCGTGGCGTCCGTAATGTTGGTACAATACTCAGCGACGAACAAAAATAACCCGCTTCTTTTGTCCTAACAGGATGAGGGCATTTTGTTCTGACGCTCCCCGCCCGCCGCCCCCCCCCCCTCCGCCTCCCCGCCCCGGTCTCCCCGCCCGCCGCCCGCCAACCCCCCCCCTCTCCCTTGCCCCGCCCTGGTCTCTCCCCGCCCGCCGCCCGCCGCCCACCTCCCCTGCCCGCCACCCCCCCTCTCCGGCCCCGCCCCGGTCTCCCCGCATCCACGTCTAGACTGCTCCCCGCCCCCGCTCCAACACCCTCCAACTTCACTCCCTAACGCCAAACTACTCCCAACGCCGCCACCCTGTCCCTCCCCCCTCCCCCCACAATCAGCCCTCCTTAGTGTCCACACTGCCGCCGCGTCATGGCCAAACACCAGCATCCCTCACCCACATTTACCCCACAACACCAACCCCATACACACATTCCCCATACACACATTCCCCATATACACATTCCCCACGCAACACGCAACACGCAACACCGCAACACGCCCACGCCCCCGCCCACGCCCACGCCCACGCACACGCCCACGCACACGCCCACGCCCACGCACACGCACACGCACACGCGCACGCGCACGCCAACACCCACACCTACACCCTCACCCACACCACACCCACACCCACACCACACCCTCACCCACACCCACACCCACACCCACACCCACACCCACACCCACACCCACACCCACACCCACACCCACACCCACACCCACACGCATACCCACACCCACACCCACGCCCACATCCACATCCACATCCACATCCACATCCACATCCACATCCACATCCACATCCACATCCACATCCACACCCACACCCACACCCACACACACACCCACACAACTAAACCCCATTCCCACTTCCTCTGCCCAACCACAACCCCCCACCCTCCACTCCACCCCAACCCCCACCACCATCCTCAACCATCACCCCCCACCCCGCCTCCCCCAACCCCACACAACCTTCCGGGACCCTATTACTAAGTATTAGCTCCAACTACGAATAGATCATCGCTGTCAGATATCCCCTACATATATCGTCTGCCCCAGCCCCCGAGCCCGCCAATTATGGATATGCAAATGAGTAGGCGTCGTTGCGCCGGTAACTGGCGGGTGCGCGTTCACTCCAGGTATTACCTACGTCCACCATTTTGCTCTCATCGTCCCAAACTGCCTGACGCTCTAAGTCTAATGCACGTATGATTTGACGTCATGGCGTAATCGCTAATAACCACAAATTTGCATAATTTATTCCACACATACACACACACAGCGACTCCAAACAAGTCCGGCAAACCCGCATTGGGCCACTGGTTTATTTTTAGTTGTGTTAAAGCTGCATAGTCCGATTAATACATCAAATTTTCTAAACAAAAACAGTGATCTAGATTTGATTCTACATATCTAATACTGGTGCACTTATCAAATATTTGTCGCCACACAGAATGGAATACCGAGCCAATTTAATAGAACATGTTACTGCAAAAGCCTATGGTGTCAGAGTTTTGGCGTGCATGCCAACATTAATTTTGTATGTTCACACTTCAAACATCTCAAAAGTTGGCCATTTAAAATAAGTCACTTCAAACTAAAGTAAGGCCGATTATAACGATCAACCTAATATATTTATCTCAGAAAATGACAGAAACTCAAAACCATCGGACTATGCAAATTTAAACAAAGTAATGTATGTATGCATGCTGCAGAACTTGTGAGGATGGGTGGGGGGGGGGGGGGAAAGCTCTTTGCAAACATTGAAAATGTTTTCACTTGCATTATATCAGAGGGTGCGTGTTTGGATTGCATATTAGTGGAATTAATTGCGTATATTATAGGCGGAACTGACCTAGATGAAGGAGAAACAAAGAAAACCCTGTGGGTCTCCTCCATGTTTCACTACCTACCTACCTACATGCCCACCTACCTACCTACCTACATAGGACATACCTGCCTGTTCTGTACACAACCAAGCAGACCAACCATGCTTATAGATACAACAAACATATCTAATAAGTATTAAAGCTGCATAGTCCGATGGTTTTGAATTTCTGTCATTTTCTTCGATAAATATATTAGGTTGATAGATGTAATCTACATTACTTTAGTTTGGAGTAATTTAAATGGCTAACTTTTGAAATATTTGAAGTGAATATTTGAAGCATGCCAAAACTCTGATACCATACGGTTCTGCAGTAATAGGTTCTAGTGGATTGATTCACTATTCCCTTCTATATGTTAACAAATGCTTAATAAGTTAATCAGTATATGACTTAGATAATCATGTAGAATCAAATGTAGCTAATTGCTTTGTTTTGACGATTTGATCTTTTCATCGGATTATGCAGCTTTAATTAATATATGAAGTCAATTGATGAAGTGATATACTTTCTTAAGTTTTATGTGAAATATAAATACATTATATTAATATTATTAACGGAGTGCCAGTAGCGTCTCGCCCACCGAACGATACTATCGCCCAAACTGCTGATGGCAACGGCCTGGGCGACTTGGGTTTGCATGCAGGGTGGCAAACCCACTGCGAGTAGTCGCCAAGCTGGCCCGAGAACCACTATCGCTATCACTCCCATTGGAAATTTTTACCATAAGAAATAAACGGTACGCTACAAATGTTGGCCAGCCAGAGTTAACGTTCTCAACCAAATAATTGTGTATGTATTATGTATTACCGAGTGTCAAATAATATGGTGTTTTTCTGTGACAAACTCACCATGTTATTCACACGTGCATGTAACATCTGTGCCTATATGGGTCATTCTCTGAAACTGGCCATTACATATTTAGTTCCACGTTATACCCCTGTCACACTATGACGTAACGAGCCAACGTGAGCCTAACGTGGTCATTTTTCGTCATTACGTTGATGTATGTTGGGTTACATTATGATGACATCAGAATAACGTTAGAATGACGTCGAGCTACGTCACATTACATCATGTTACATCGAGTTACGTCGAGGTTTTGGACATGTTCAAAACTTTCGACGTCGCTCGAACATAAGGGTTTACGTTCGCCGTATGTTCTGTTCATGTTCAGTGAATGGCAATGACGTTAAATGGACATTAGTCCAACGCTGCTCACTACGTTCAACTACATTCCACTATGTTGACCCACATTAAACCAGGTGGAAATGCCCACGGGGCGTAATGGGAACGTCAGGAGAACGTCAGGAGAACATCAGGAGAACATCAGGAGAACGTACATTCAATGTACGTTCAACGTTTCGCCACCATCTCATGACGTATGTAACGTAAAGCAACGTAGTTCTGGCGATGGAATAACATACATAACGTTTACTGAGCGTAATTCCGTTGTCCTCTCTCGTTGACTGACGGTATCACTACGGTTTACCGACGTTACGCTCTCATCCACTAGGCTGCATCCACATTCAACTTGTGCCCAAATTTGCATACTAGAAGTTCAACGTTTTTCACATTCTCCCTACGTTGACGTCGTTACGTCATAGTGTGACAGGGCCTTTATGATGTCAAATAGTTGTCGTTGCCTCTGTGTGTTAGGAATACTACCTGTATTTAATCTATCTGACAAACGCATCAAATGTATGCTTGTATGATTTTGTGCTATGTGCTAATGTAAAGATTGACGCCATCCATTTACACAAACTTTTTTTCATCTTTTTTGTTCTTGTAAGAGATAACCTTTTCGGCTTGTCTGTAACCAATAGATTCTCCTTCAAATCTGTTTAGTATGTTCGCATGATATTCTGGATGTTTTTGATTATTAGTAATAATAATACTATTTAATAAAATATTTATTTCAACATGATCAACGTACATGTTGCCATGTTACACAAGTGAATTTAACGTTTTTCTCAATTTGTATAAGATAAGAATCAGAAAGATGGACAGCTTTTTTTTTCAACTCTGACATATGCACCACATGGAAATCTTCATATGAACATGGATTCCGCTCTTCATTTTGGAACTTTTCTGCTTTTAATTGGAATATTTTCACTTCTAGTCTCCATCTCCTACTTTTAGGTGCCCAGTTTCAGAGAACGATCCATCTACCTATACCTCGCTAATTCTAATTAATAAGACCTCCAATTTCGATCTATTATATATTGTAATTAGAAAACTATTCCTGTTACACTAGGTTAATTTAATAGAAAATATGTCTGGCTGATCATCAGATATTGACACCACCTTTCAATAGCTAGCATGTTATCAACACTGACCTTAGATGTTGCTAGGACGTAAAACAACATCGAGCAAACAAACTGTTATCAACACCCTTTATTCATGGAATAAATCATTAGTCACCAACTGAGTTCAGCGCCCACTTCTGACTTAAAAATTGATACTTGTCGCTTCTGACCCTGGCGCTCGGCAATAATAGGATAGGGCAAGGACTGGTTGGCCCAGTGTCAGGATAATGCTACTGAGTGGGATATCAGGTCATGGTGCTGATGACCTGATCTCCCAGTGGGGCAGCACTATAACGTTACCATGAGTCTACACTTTCACAAGTCGGTACCCATCCTCATATGACCTTAGATCTTGCCAGGACCTAAAACAACATTAACCAACCAGTTGCAGTTTGTGGGATTCAAAGCCTGAATTTGAATCTCAGTTGAGCCAAACCAATAATTTAAAAATGTATACTTATCGCTACCCAGTTTTTTGTTTCGCCTGACTAGGATAAAACAAGGTGCAGTGGAATGAGGAAGAACAAGTGTCAGCAATTGAAATTTCCTCTCTATAATCAACAAATTTAATCAACATTAAAGTTGCATAGTCCGATGGTTTTGAATTTCTGTATGTTTTCTGAGATTAATATATTAGATCGATCACTAGTATCTACTTTGCATTAGTTCAAACTTACTTTTATTTTAAATGGTAAACTTTTGAGATATTTTGAGTGCAAACATGGACAATTAGTTTTGGCAACCTTGCAAAAACTCTGACACCATAGACTTCTGCAGTAACAGGTTCTGTTAAATTGACTCAGTATTGCCTTCTATGCAGAAACAAAGGCTTAATAAGTGCATCAGTATCTAAGTTAGATATATCAAATCAAATCTATATAATTGGTTTGGTTTTGAAAATTTGATATTTCATCGGACTATGCAGCTTTAATCAAACAGGAAAAAAAAGAGCAAAGTTCCGTTCTGTGATTAGCAGACCATAAGTGTAGTTTTCTCCTCCCTGGTTCCTGCTATGCTTTAAAGCTTCACAGATAAAGGCATACCTGATGAGTTGCCCTTCCACTACCTATTCTGCAAGGTGTTGGGATTCTAACCCCTAGCTGGGTCAAATCATTGACTTAATAATTGGTACTTTTCGGTACCTAACATGCCATTTGGCATCACTAGGATGGGGCCAGTAGCAGCGAACTGACGAAGAAAAACTGTTTGGGATTGACATTTTCCTAGATTAATGATTCACCCGGTACTTGTAGTACACGGGTGAAGACCAGGCTTATATAAAAACGGTCGAAAAATTGGGCTAATGAAATGAGTCTTTATGAGAGCCTAATTTTGCAATCTAAGAAGCAACATTTATTCTTTGTATATGTCTTCATATTTTTCCGCTACCTTTGAGTTGAAAAATATAATAAAACATCTGGTTTAATAAGATTTAAAAGTGAAATCGATGGTGTTCTCTGGCCGCCATCTTGTCTTTTTGCATTCTCTCCCATTTCACCAACTCTGTGCCGATATAAGTACCCATTCGACACTGGTGCCAGGCATTCTACTTCTTGTTCCATAATAAAGCTATTTTCGCCCATATTTACACTACGTTGCCATTCACCCGTGTACTACAAGTACCGGGTGAATCTTTCATCTAACATTGTCCCTGCTCAATCAATGAACCCTACCCTCTTCCCTGAACACAATGGATAACAAATAAAGCTGACAACTTGAATTCTCATTATTAACATTCAAATTGGCAATGATTGAAAGCTATGTTGATTACTTATTATTCTACTGTCAAACAAATCCAGGCTGAGTCAAACTAATGATTTTCAAAATTTACACTTACTGCCACCTAGTGTGGTGTTCACCATTACTAGGATAGGACAAAGACTAGTAAGCTCAATATCAGGATAATGTGACTGAGTGGGAAATCAGGTCATGGCACTGGCAACCTGGACTCCCAGTGCGGCAGCACTATAAAGTTGCCATGAATGTGCACTGTCAGAAATCAGTATTTGCTGTCCTGAGATGACCTTAGGTGCTGCCAGGATGTAAAGCTTCAACAACCAATCCTAATATGACCTTAGGTCTTGCCAGGATGTAAAACCCCATCAAGCAAACAAACAAACTGATGTCAGACAAACCTAACACAGCTGAACATTTATGCCGCGTCACAGACACCAATTACTCTGTGATTGACAGTGCGACAACATTTCGTGGGCATGTCCTATATGTGACACTGACAGTGACAGTGTCACTAACGGCAGCCATGTTTTATTACCCTCGGCACCAGCTGATGGCGAGGAATGAATTTCAGGTCGGGTTATATATGGAATGACCCATACATTTCTAATTCAGTAGCGGGAGCGGGACGTAACTCAGGCAGTAGAGTGTCCACCTGTGGAGGTCTCCATCATCCTAGCGATCCTGCTCAGTGGACATATTTGCAGTTTGGGGTATTTTCCGTTTCAACCAGTGGTCCACAACTGGTTCATCAAAGGTTGTCGTAGGTGATGGATGCCCTGTCTGTGGGACTGTGCTCTAGAGACATCATTAATAAAACAAGCTTGTTTTCCCATTCAGGAAAAAAAACCACCATCACCAAAACAATTGCAAATTATTTCTCCTGTATTTATTTTATGATTGCTAATCCCACAGTTTACGAATTTTATCATTATTACAAAAATAACACAATTACTAAATATATATGTTAATGAGCTTTAACAGTAAACCAACACGCTCTCAAAGTATTTTCCTTTTATTTATTCTATGATTGCTAACGCCACATTTAATGAATTCTATTATTATTTCAACAACAAAACATGTACTAAATATATATACAGTAAAACCTCTCTAACCGACCACCTCCACACATCGACCACTCCTCTATATTGATCGCTTTATCTGGGTCCCATACAATACCATTGTAATGATAAAACAACTCCCCAAACCGACCCCCCTCCCTAAATGGACCATTTCAAGTCGGCCCATGGTCGGTCGATTTAGAGAGGTTTTTACTGTATATATTTATATATATATATATTTCTATTTCTGTTTCATGATATATATATATATATATATATATATATATATATAATATATATGTGTGTCATGGAACCTATATATATATATATATATATATATATTCAGAAATCCACCATATGTTATTAGTGTTTAATTCATGCAGCTGGAATTATTCAGCAGTATCTCTGGGATGCTAATCAATTTTGCCTTTCGTGTTCAGGAATATATTTGAATATAAACCTTCCCTTTAAAACCAACTGAGCTGTCTGGATATTATTTAGCCTGTTGACTTGTTTATTCCACATTATACCCCTATTGAAGATTTATACTGCCTATCATGGATAAGCCTGAATAGGCTTGTTTTCACCATTAGACAGTTTGTCGATAGAAAGCCCGAGCCTACACTTTTACCGACCCAAGGGATTTTTAACCTCCCACACCACATAGACATGGTATGAGAGCAACTGGCCTTTGATGAAGCTGTAAGTTATACACAAATTGGCAGAGATGGGGGCATGGGGAATTGAACCACAGACCTTCAGATTAGGAGTTTGACCTAGAAAAAAGTCAGACACTCTAACCACTCCACCATAGAGAACACCACAATGTTTGGGCATACCCTGCTATTTCAGTGACGCATCAGGTGATGATATATCGTAGGTACAAAGTATGTATGTCACATCAATTATGTGGGTTTATGTATATATTTGTATATATATCCAGAAATATACATATGTCTTTGTCATACATTGTGGCCAGATGTGGTGCCACAATTGCTAGATCGCCGGCCTCCCGTGTGGAAGGTCAGGAGTTCGAATCCCGGCCGAGTCAAACCAATGATATACAAAATTGATACTTGTCACTACATAGCCTGGTGCTTGTCATTACTGTGATAGGGCAATGACTGGTTAGCTTATATTAGGATAATATGACTGAGTGGGATGTTGGATCATGGTGCTGGAGGCCTGATCATTCAGTGGGACAGCACTATTAAATCGCCATGAGTGCACACTACCCTGTTACAAGTCATGATATGACCATAGATATTGTACGATATAAAATCCTTACAAACAAACATACATTGTGTGAATAGCGACAAATGTGGCTGATCAGTTAGACTGACCAATGGGAGCACCACAGCATATACAGTAACATCTCTCTAACCTACCACCTCCACAGATCGACTACCCCCCTATATCGATCACTTTATTTGGGTCCCAAACGATCTGCCATACAATACCATTGTTACAATTTTTTTTAAACTCGCTAAACCTCCCACCGCCCTACACCTCCCACCTCCCAAAACACACCATGTAAAGTAGGTCCCATGGTCGGTTGACTTAGAGGTTTTACTGTACTTGCATCGTCCCTTGTTGGTAAATCGGACACAGAATGTTTTCAACTTGTGTCGGTGGTGTTTGGAATGCGGATGTTTTACCTGTAAATAATCACAGCTGGTGACAGTGTGCCTGCGAACCATTAATATACACACTTAGAGGTGAGCTTTGTTGGCGCTGGTCTCTAGTCCGAAATAGTCAAGTGTGCTTGTACGATGTGACTCGAATATATATATATATATACATATATATATACATATTGAACACACACATGTGTATATATTATATGTATATGTGAATGTATACATATGTATGGAAACATGTAGGCATGTATAGTATATATCTCTCTTTATATAGATATATTTTCATAATATATATGTATATGTTTACACGTATAGATGTACACATGCATATATACAGATTATATAGAAAAATAGACATATCTATACATGTGCAGAGTGAGCACACAGTGTATAGTGGGCACACAGTGTATAGTGGGCACACTGTGTATAGTGGTCATATGGTGCATAGTGGACACACATTGTATAGTAGGCGCACAGTGTATAGTGGACACACAGTGTATAATGGACAAACAATATATAGTGGGCACACAGTGTATAGCTGACACACAGTACATAGTGGAACACATTATATAGTGGACACACACTGCATAGTGGATACACAGTGAATAGTGGGCACACAGTGTATAGTGGACACACAGTGTACAGTGGACACACAGTGTATAGTGGACACACAGTGTATGGTGGACACACAGTGCATAGTGGACACACATTGAGTAGTGGAGACATAGTGTACAGTGGACACACAATGTATAGTTTGTTTGTTGTTACTTTACATCCTAGCAACATCTAAGGTCATATCAGGACGGGTACTGACTTGTCATAGTGCGCACTCATGGCGACTTTATAGTGCTGCCCCACTGGAAGACCAGGCTACCAGCACCATGACCTGATATCCAACTCAGTCACATTATCCTGACACTGAGCCAACCAGTCCTTGTCCTATCCTAATAATGCTGAGCGCCAGGCTAGGAAGCAACAATTATCAATTTTTAAGTCATTGGTTTGACTCGACCCGGGTTCGAACCCACGACCCCACGATCTACCAACACGGGAGATGGACGCCACAGTGTATAGTGGACATACAGTGTATAGTGGGCACACAGTGTACAGTAGACACACAGTGCATAGTGGGCACACATTGCAGAGTGGGCACACAATGCATAGTTGACACACAGTGCAGAGTGGACAAACATTGCGGAGTGGGCACACAGTGTATAGTCGTCACACAGTGCAAAGTGCACACACAGTGTAGAATGGGCACACAGTCCAGAGTGGACATTCTATAGTATACATATATATATATATATATATATATATGATGTATATTGGTTATATCCAATAATGTTGACACTCTACTATACGAGTTTATCCTGTTATGGCTTTTTACACAACTCCCGTCCCCCTCCCCGACAAACCCCTCCCACCACCACACACACACCCAACAACAACACACAAAAAAACACACAAAATAACCCACGCACACACTGACAACTATCCCCCACTATGGCCGCCAACTCTACAGCCGAAGCTTGACACCTGAACACAGAGCAAACACGTACGTAACGGAACGTCATCGGCCACAAATAATGTGTGAGTTTGAATGGGGAGGGGAGAGCGCACACTGCGCAGCCTTTGAATCCAGCCTAACCCGTTGCAACAGTTGTGTACACAGGCTATGCACCGGGCACAACTTTTACTCGGCCGGCAAGTACACACGGCTCAGCGGTGGTGACCTTGCAAAAAAAAGTCATGTTGTAGTGTATATGAGACTGTCTCAAAAGGTGCTAAGCAATATGGGACAAAACTTTGTCCATTGTAATAATGATCAACATACTATCTGCTTATGCAGTTGCTCAGGATAAACTGATTTATTTTTTACATGGTGTTTCATAATCCCAATAGAATACATATTGCTTTGAAGCAAATGTCCTTGTGTTTTCAGTGTAACCGTTTCTGTGCTGTTTTGTGTCAATCATTAAAATGGACAAAATAAAAAGAGTTATCACCTTTTGAGACAGGCTCATATATGCATGTATATATATGTGTATGTCCTTAAAAAGAACACAGGACGCTCGGAGGGATTAAAAGACTTTTTATTAAAGTCTGACTACAGGATGAAATTAAAGCAAAATATCAAACCTGTGCAGCAGGCGCGCGCTGCCCAATGGGCGCAGAGCGAGACAATGGATTAAATCACAAGCAGTAACAATGCAATGCAAGCAAATTGCGCGGTGAGATAAAGTCAGAGAAATGGTGGTGTAAACAAATTGCGCGGCCAGTTAAAGTCAATGGTGTAGACCGCAAATTGCGCGGCCATGTTAATTCAATAGGTAAAAGGTAATCGTGGGCATTGAACCCGTTACCTGCCGGGGGAAGAGGGTGGCGCGCCGGCCCGCCGGTGGGCGGCGTGCCCTCCCCCCGCGCGCTCAGCGTCCCCCCCCCCCCTATGTCCTGAGGGATGGGTGGGAGAGGTCAAACTCGTTCTCCGCCATGATGGCGTGAGATGCGAAATACGCGCTAAAGGGCAGAGCAGCTCTGACCGTGTGAGCTGGATGCGCGCCCACTGCTGAGTGAGTGGTGAGCCGTTGGGAGCGTTGGCGGGAGAGAGGGACCGTTGCCTCCCCCCGCCTTATCTTAATGGCGACACGGACGGTTTGCGCACCGTCGTGCCTCGCCGCCGCCGGCCGGCCCGGCTCCGCGCCGGTTGACCGCTCCCAGGGGCGGCAGGCGCCCGGCGCATCTTCCTCCGCGCTGCGTCTTTTTAAATCCCAGCGGCGAGCCGCTGGGTACATATGTGTGTATATGTGTGTGTACATATGTATTTATACATACATGTATAAACACGTATAAATATATGTCAATATATTATGTTTATAAATATATTTACATAAAAATAATTTATAAACAACATTCAAAAATATATGAAAACGCATGACAGTGCATGGAAATGAATGAACACGATTGAAAATGCATGGAAAGGTATGAACATGCATGCACATGCATGAACATGCATTAGCATACATGAAACTGCATGAAAACGCATGAAAATACATGAAATATAAATATATTGAAGTATCTAAGTCTTGGAGCTTTACGTTTGCCAACATCTGATGTCTTATCAGGACGATTGAAATATACAGTATCTATAGTGGACTCTACGTTGATGCATATACTGATGCATTTATACTGGTGCATGTGTTGGTGCATGTATTGGTGCATACCTTGGTACATGCGTTGGTCATGCGTTGGTCATGTGTTGGTCATGGGTTGGTCAATGGTTGATGCATACATTGAAGCACAAGTCGATGCATACACCAAGCGATACATCGACGCATATGTCAACGCATATATCGATGCATGTGCTGATGCATACGTTGATGCATACGTTGATGCATATGTTGATGCATACGTTGATGCATATGTTGATGCATACGTTGATGCATACGTTGATGCATAATTCAATGCAATACATTGATGCGTACTTCGATGCATACATTGATGCATACATTGATGCATACATTGATGCATACATTGGTTGGTTTGATGTTAGAGTTTTACATCCTTGCAACATCTAAGGTCATTCATATCAGGACGGGTACCGACTTATGACCATGCACACTCATGTCGACGTTATAGTGGTGCCCCACTGGGAAATCAGGCCACCGGCACCATGACTCGATATCACACTCAGTCACATTATCCTAACATTGAGCTAACCAGTCCTTGCCCAATACTAATAATGCCGAGCACTAGGCCAGGAAACAACGAGTATAAATTTTGTAAGTCATTAGTTTGACTCGACCGGGAACCAAACTCCTGATCTCTGGCACGCGAGGCCCACACCCTTCTGATTCGGCCACCACGCGTTAATGCGTACATTGATACAATACAATGTACACATTGACGCGTACATTGATGAATATTTTGGTGCATATTTTGATGAATATGTTGATCCATTGATGCATGCATCGATGCGCTCATCGATACGTTAATCGATGCGTTCATCGATGCGTTCATCGATGTGTTCATCGATGCGCTCATCGATGCGCTCATCGATGCCTTCATCGATGCCTTCATCGATGCGTTCATCGATGCATTCATCGATGCCTTCATCGATGCATTCATCGATGCATTCATTGTTGTCTATTATTGCTTTATATAATATATGAAATTTGATGAATTTGTTTACATCGAATTATGTATACATACCACTTTTACAAACAGTCACACAAATTCATTTGCATATCTTAGTGCATTTTTAGGTTCTCATACTAGATGATATAGATTCACATATATATGTATATGAGTCAGCCTCACGAAAATGGGCCAATAGGTGGTTTATTTAAGATGTCGGCATCACAATTCTTAAAGTGCAGTGCATTTCTTTGTTTTATATTAAATTATCCTAGAAACAAATATGGTTGTTGTATTTTCTCTACCTTTACATTCAGGATGAATTTAAGGACTTTGCAACACCTCTGTCAATGCTAAACTATAAGTATGACGATCAACGCCGACATCCAATGCCCGACGCCGACAACTTTAACAGATGTCGGCATCGCAATTCTTCAAGTGTAGTGCATTTCTTTGTTTTATATTAAATTATCCTAGAAACAAATACGGTTGTTGTGGTTTCTCTACCTTTACATTTAGGATAAATTTAAGGACTTTCCAACACCTATGTCAATGCTAAACTATAATTATACTGTTCGACACCGACATCCAATTATCGACGCTGACAACTTCCCCAAATTGGCCTCTTTTTGTGATCCTGACTCATATATAATATGGAAATCATTGGAATTAGCACGATACGGTTAAATATATATATGAATCGATATACAGTAAAACCTCTCTAACCGACCACCTCCCCAGATCGACCACTCCCCTATATCGATCGCTTTATTTGGATCCCAACAAGACCATTGTAAGGATATTTTAACTCTCTAAACCGACCACCTCCCTAATTTGACTACTTAAAGTCGGTCTCATGGTCGGTCGATTTAGAGAGGTTTTACTGTGTATATAATATATATATATATATATATATATATATATACATATATATATCCCACATTATTCTCGCAGTAAGTGCCCGTATGAGTAACCAACCCAAATAGGCCTGCACGAGGTTATTGTTATGTCCTACCACTTATGCAACGCGCCGCTCACTCCCATAATGGGACTTATTTGACAAGTCCCTGAGAAATCTATTTTTAAAGGTATTAGCTGCACATGAATGCAAATGGGCATGTTCAGTACCAATGTATCAAATCCATATACCTTCATTCACATGGCTATGGATGTTTTATAGGCTTCTATTTGAATATATCATTTGTATTTCATTCACATTGTTCTAGTCATTTGGAGAAGTAACTTCTTCTCATCTGTTTACAAAAAAAACACCAGTGGTTCACAACTTGTTCATCAAAGGCTGTGGTATGTGCTATCGCGTCTGTGGGAAAGTGCACATAAAAGACCCCTTGCTGCTTATCGGAAAGAGTAGCCTATATGGCGGTCATGGGTTTTCTCCAAAGAAATATGTCATAGTGATCATATGTTTGCCGTCTAATAACCAATGATATGCTCTTGAGGCATCGTTAAATAAAACAAGCTTTTTTTCCACATCTGTTTTATAGCTGGGGTATCCGACAGAACTTGGGGGTAATTGATTTCCTTAAATAACCACGGCCGTAAATTTGACTATCTATGTGGGCAGTTGGAGAGGACGTGTCAAAAGCCTCCTGCCTCCCCTCCCTCCTCTTCCCTCCCACCTCAATCCTACACCCCCAACTTCCACCCACAACCCCCTAAAGCTACCCCACTCCCCGCAACCTTCACCAGTCATTTCACCCCTACACCTTGGTCTGTGGGGGTTTTGTTCACCACCCAATCTTAGAACAGTCATACTTAGTTGCTTAAGGATGCTGCTCTCTCTCTATGTCTCTCTGTCTCTCTGTATCTCGCTCTCTCGCTCTCTTTCTCACCGGACGCGGCAGGGTGCAGGCCTCCCGTGCAGAAGGTTGGGAGTTCAATTCCCGGTCAAGTTAAACCAATGACTTACAACATTGTTACTTGTCGCTTCCCTAGCCAGGTGCTTGGCATTATTAGGATATTAGTCACATCATACTGTGCTAACCAGTCCTTGTCCTATCAATGCTAGGCTAGGTAGTGACAGATCTCAAGTTCATAAGTCATTGGTTTGATTCTACTGGGAACCAAACTCCTGATCTCTTGCATGGTAAGCCTGCGCTCTACAGATGTCCAGTCCAGCATTGTTGTCAGCTTTAGAAAGTGTATGGCGGGTCTTAACCCCCTCCTAGTTTGGGCTATTTTCCGTTGCAACCAGTGGTCTACAACTGGTTCATCAAAGGCTGGGGTATGTGCTGTCCTCGTCTGTGGGAAAGTGCATATAGAAGACCCCTTGCTGCTTATCAGAAAGGGCAGCCTAGGTGGTGGCAGTGGGTTTCCTCCAAAGAAGTATGTCAGAATGACCATATCTTTAACTTCCAATAGCCGATGATAAAAATCAATGTGCTTTTCAGTCGTTGTTAAAGAAAACAAAGTTTTTAACCCCCTCCCCACCACCCCAAATGCATGGGTTGTATGCTTGTGAAAATGTTTATAAATGTGAAGGACTCCTTGGTGAATGTCTGTAATATACTGTAATATACTGCGCACTAATCTGGGTGCACGTGCACCTAAAACAGACCTATTTGTTTTGGTAAATAATGTGACGAAACAAAATTTGTTGGTGTTGTTATTGTTGTTGTCATTATTGTCGTTTTAGTTTCACATCTAAGGTACTATCAGGACGGCTACCACCTTGTCAGAGTGTCCACTCATGCTCATGGCGTCTTTATAGTGCTGCCTCAATGGGAAACCGGGCAGCATGAGCCAATATCCCACCTACTAAAATTATCATGATACTTCAACAAACCAGTTCTTACATTATCCTATTATTAATGCCGAGCGCCAGGCTAGATGCTGACAAGTATCAATTTGGTAAGCCATTGGTTTTACTCGGCCGGGATTCGAACTCATAACCTTCCGTATCGGATTTGGGAAGCTAACCAGCGTCGGACCTGTATACAGAGGAATAACTGCCAGGTGACATGGTGACGCGCAAAGCTCAATGTACGGGGAAGAGCAGTCTTCAAATGAGTTCTTACTAATAGTAGTGCGGTAACTAGGCTTCACCTCCATTAACGTTGCATAGTCCGATGAAGCATCAAATTTTCAAAACCAAAATAATCATTTAGATTTGATTATGGATATCTAATTTAAATACTAATGCACTTATTAAGCATTTATTGTCACCTAGAAGGGAACACTGAGTGAATATAACAGAATCCTCTACTGTAGAATCCTATGGTGGCTGAGTTTTGGCATGCATGCCAAAACTAATTTTACATGTCTATACTTCAAACATATTGAAAATTCGCCATTTAAAATCAAAGTTACTTCTCACGAAAGTAAGGTAGATAATGACAATCAATTCAATATATGTATCTCACAAACATGACAGAAACTTAAAACCATCGGACTATGCAACTTTAAGGTCGATAACAAGACTGATGTGATATTCATCAAATATCGCCCAACCCCACATCACAAATATAATTTTTAATTTTGTTATTGTCCATATTTATATATATATTGTCCATATTTTGATAGTTGTCCATATTTTGATGGCGTCCATATTTTGATATCGTCCATATTTTTGATATTGTCGATATTTTGATATTGTCAATATTTTGATATCATCCATATTTTGATATTGTCCATATTTTGATATTGTCCATATTTTGATATTGTCCATATTTTGATATTGTCCATATTTCGATATTGTCCATATTTTGATATTGTCCATATTTTGATATTGTCCATATTTCGATATTGTCCATATTTTTATATTGTCCATATTTTGATAGTGTCCACATTTTTATATTGTCCATATTGTTATATTGTCCATATTTTTATATTGCCCACATTTTTATATTGTCCATATTTTTATATTGTCAATATTTTTATATTGCCCATACGTTGTTTGTTTTATGGTCTCCATTCATGTCCCACCTTTTTTCTAAATATCATAAATGTTGAAGGATAATGTCACTGAGTGGGATATCAGGTCACAGTGCAGAAGGTCTGGTCTCCCAGTGGGGCAGCGATATAAATTCACCATGAGTGCGCACTGTCACAAGTCGCTACCCGTCCTGACATGATGCCAGATGTTGCCAGGACGTAAAACTCCAACAACCAACCAAATCATGTTACTGAGTGGGATATCAGGTCATGGTAATAGTGGTCTGGTGTCCTAGTGGTTGTCAGGACGTAAAACTCCAACAACCATCCAAATAATGTTACTGAGTGGGATATCACTTTATCAGGTCATGGTGCTAGTGGTCTGGTCTCCTAGTGGGGCAGCGCTATATAATCGCCATGAGTGCGCCCTGTCACAAGTCGGTACCCGTCCTGATATGACGGTAGATGCTGCCAGAATGTAAAACTACAATAACCAACCAAATAAAAGCATAATCCATACTCACCTACATCCCCTACCTCCACCACACATGCACACCCCCACCACCACCACCACCACCCTCACACACAAGCAACCCGTCCCCCGCCATTGTTCAACTACGATAAGAGTCTTCCATTTACTGAAGCCGTCTCATTGTTGTCGCAAACAATGTCATTCCACCGCTTCATTATAACTCACGTAACAGCAGGCCAATCCCTCCCCTTCCTCCCCTGTCATCTCTATTCCTCTTCCTCCCTCCCAGTCCCAGCCCCCTTCTCATCCCTACTTAATCATCTCCCATTTCCCCCATAACCTCCTGCTCAACATTCCCCTCCTCGCCTCTCCCTCCCCTCTCCTCGTTCCCCTCTCCACTTTCCCCTCTCCACTCTGCTCTCTCTTCTCTCTTCTCTCTTCTCTCCCTTCTCCCTCCTCCCTCCTCCCTCCTCCCTCCTCCTTCCTCCCTCTTCACTCTTCCCTCTTCCCTCTTCCCTCTTCCCTCCTCCCTTTCCCATCTCCACACTACCCTCTCCCCTCTCCCCTATCTCCACTCCACTCTCCCCACTCTTTCCTCTCCCTCCTTCTTCCCTCGCCACTCTTCGCCTGTGCTCCCCTCTTTCATTGTTTGCCATCCTTGTCACGGTTCACCTTGTACAGATACATACATAATATATGTGTGTGTATATATATATATATATATATATATATATATACATATTTATATATATAGGTACATAAATACACATACATACACGCAGAGCCACCCACCTTCACCCACTTCCACCAGCCTCCACCCGCCCACCTACCGGGGCCTGTCGGTACGCCGCCCCGCCCTTTGAAGTGGGCGCACATGGTCAGTTCGGGGTATTAGCAGCGCCGAAATTGGTCGTCACAAAGCGATATAATACCGTACGAAAATATCCGCCAGACGCCGCCTCAAAGTGGGCGGGCGGCGCCCGATGCTGCGGACTGCTTTGCATTTCTGAACACAAATGTATTATTACATGAGTGGGCCTGTTGTATGTGGGGATATTTTGAACAGGAATGTGGCATACAGATCCGGTTGGCTACTTGCTGTGCGTGGTGTGTGGGGGAGTGTGGTGTGGGTGGTGCGTGTGGTTTGTGGTGCATGTGGTGTGTGATGTGTAGTGTCTGTAGTGTGTGTAGTGTGTGTAGTGTGTGTAGTGTGTAGTTGGTTGGCTGTTGGAGTTTTATGTCCTGGCAACATCTAAGGTCATATCAGGATGGGTACCGACTTGTGACAGTGTGCACTCATGGCAACGTTATAGTGTTGTCCCACTGGGAGACCAGGCCACCAGCACTATGACCCAATACCCCCTCAGTGACATTATCCTGACACTGAGCCAACCAGTCCTTGCCCTATCCTATTGATGCCGATCGTCAGGCTAGGAAGTGACAAGTATCAATCTTATAAGTCATTGGTTTGACTCGAGGGGGAATAGAACTGCCGATCTGCCGATCTGCCGATCTGCCGATCTGCCGATCTGCCGATCTGCCGATCTGCCGATCTGCCGATCTGCCGATCTGCCGATCTGCCGATCTGCCGATCTGCCGATCTGCCGATCTGCCGATCTGCCGATCTCCCGATCTGCCGATCTCCCGATCTGCCGATCTGCCGATCTCCCGATCTGCCGATCTCCCGATCTGCCGATCTGCCGATCTGCCGATCTGCCGATCTGCCGATCTGCCGATCTGCCGATCTGCCGATCTGCCGATCTGCCGATCTCCCGATCTCCCGATCCGGCCGATTCGGCCGATTCGGCCGATTCGGCCACTAACCCGGTGTTGGCTAGTTGGTGTGCGTGTGTGTAGTGTGTGTTATGTGTACAGGGCGGGGGGGGGGGGGGGCGGTGAGTGCGGACCCAAGAGATTATTTCACTCAGGCATATAATGATATACACACGGGGATACAGCGCCCGCTGTGATGGGCTAACCCCGGCCATGTATGATTTTATTTCCCCATGTATGTTTGTTGTTTGTTTGCTGTTGTTTTACGTCCTAGCAACATCTAAGGTCATATCAGGACTGCCCCCCATGTACCTTTCTAATCTTTTGATGGGTCAATGAATTGAGCACCGGCTTCCCGTGTTGCAGGTCCTGGGATTCAAACCTGTGGGGTTCAAACCCTGGCCGAGTCAAACCAATGACTTAACAATTGATACAAAAGTTGAATTGCTGCTAGCCCGATGCATTTTTAACAGTTACACACAAATAAATCAGGGGCGGGAGATTTTTCAGGTACGCGCGGTGACGATCACCAAGTTAAACAATTGTATTTGGCCATATTATGGGATATACAAGATTCGATGGATTGATGAAAGGCTTCCGCCGGATAACTCCCAAATTGAAGCCTCACCAGTCTACTTCTGATGGTTGGAAATTATGACACCATTCTTCCTTTGTACGATTAGGCTCGAAGGAATACAATGGGATCACGCATATTACCTACCGTCCATGCTAGCTACTAATTGGAGGACGATAATTCACAAGGAAATAATCGAGGTAATAATTCTTTTTGATCTTTGATTTGTATGCGTATGGAATTCCCTAATTTGGTAATTCTCAAAATCGTCTCCGGCGCCTATTGTTCTGCTGGTATTGCGTCAGGGTTTATAGCGTGAACACTGATTGATCACGGAATGGATGTCCACACCTACACTTACCAGCACCCCGCACCCCGCACCCCGCACCACGCACCACGCACCACGCACCACGCACCACGCACCCCGCACCCCGCACCCCGCACCCCGCACCCCGCACCCCGCACCCCGCACCCCGCACCCCGCACCCCGCACCCCGCACCCCGCACCCCGCACCACGCACCACGCACCACGCACCACGCACCACGCACCACGCACCCCGCACCCCGCACCCCGCACCCGCACCCCGCACCCCGCACCACCCCGCACCCCGCACCCCGCACCCCGCACCACGCACCCGCACCCCGCACACGCACCCCGCACCCCGCACACCACCGCACCCCGCACCCCGCACCCCGCACCCCGCACCCCGCACCCCCCCGCACACCCGCACCCCGCACCCCGCACCCCGCACCCCGCACCCCGCACCCCACCGCACCCGCCACCCGCACCACTGCACACCCCGCACCCCGCACCCCGCACCACGCACCCCGCACCCCGCACCACGCACCCCGCACCCCGCACCCCGCACCCCGCACCATCCCCCACCCCGCACCCCGCACCCCGCACCCCGCACCCCCCACCCGCACCCCGCACCCCGCACCCCGCACCCGCACCGCACCCCGCACCCCGCCCACCCCGCACCCCGCACCCCGCACCCACCCGCACCCCGCACCCCGCACCCCCGCACCCCGCACCCACCCCCCGCACCCCGCACCCCCGCACCACCCCACCCCGCACCCCCCCACCCCGCACCACCCACCCCGCACCCCCACCCGCACCCCGCACCCCGCACCCCGCACCCCGCACCCCCGCACCCCGCCCACCCCCCCACCCCCCACCCCGCACCCCCGCACCCCGCACCCCGCACCCCGCACCCCCACCCCGCACCCCGCACCCCGCACCCCGCCCCCGCACCCCGCACCCACGCACCCACCCGCCACCCCCCCACCACGCACCATGCACCACACACCACGCACCACGCACCCCGCACCATGCACCACGCACCCCGCACCATTCACCACGCACCATGCACCCCGCACCACACACCATGCACCACGCACCCCGCACCCCACACCCTGCACCACGCACCACGCACCCCACACCCCGCAACCCGCACCACGCACCCCACACCACACACCATGCAACCTGCACCCAGCACCACCCCCCACAACCCACACCATACAACCCACACCCCACATCCCGCACCCCACGCCCTGCACCGCACCCTGCACCCCACACCATACAACCCACACCCCACACCACACACCTCACACCCCGCAGCCCAAAACCCACTCCCCACACCCTGTACAGTGCACCCCACACCACACACCCCGCACCCAGCACCACACACCATACAACCAACACCCAGCACCGCACCCCACACCCCACACCATACAACCCACATCCCGCACCCCACACCCTGCACCGCACCCCACACCCCACACCATACAACCCATATCCCGCACCCCACACCCTGCACCGCACCCTGCACCCCACACCATACAACCCGCACCCCACACCACACACCCCACACGCCGCAGCCCAAAACCCACTCCCCACACCCCGCAGCCCAAAACCCACTCCCCACACCCCGCACACCGTACAGCACACCCCGCACCACACACCCTGCACCCAGCACCACACACCACACAACACACACCATGAACCACGCACCATACAACCGCACCCCACACAATGCACCCCACACCACACACCCCATACCCACACCACCCCCACCCCCCCCCCCCCCCCCCCCACCACACACACACACACACTGTACCTCGCACCCCACACCATACAACCTGCACCCCACACCCCGCTTCCCGCACCCCGCACCCCACACCCTGCAACCCGCACCCCGCACCCCCACCCCGCACTGCACCACCCACTGCACTGCACTGCACCCCGCACCCCACACCATACAACCCGCACCATGCAGCCTGCACCCCGCACCCTGCACGGTGGACCCTGCATGATGCATGATGGACCACACACCCCACACCATACAACCCACACTCCGGACCGCACCCCAGACCCCGCACCCCACACCATACAACCTACACCCCGCACCACACAACAATCACCCCACACCACACACCACGCACCACGCACCCCACACCCTGCACCATTCAACCCGCACCCCGCAACCCGCACCCCGCACCACACTCTATACACCATACGTCCTGATATGACCTTAGATGTTGCTAGGACGTAAAACAACAACAAACAAACCATACAACCCGCACTACGCACCAGGCACCCTGCCCACACACCATACACCCTGCACCACGCACTATGCACCACACACCACTCAACATGCATCACACACCATGCACCATGCATCATGCACCATGCACCATGCACCATCCCCCCACACCACACATCCCACACCATGTACCATGTCCCCCCCGCACCCCACACCCCACACCATGCACCATGCACCACACCACATGCATCTTGCACCATGCACCACACACCATGCACCCCACACCACACACTATGCACCACACCACACCCCATGCACCATGCACCACACCGCACACATCTTGCACCACACCCCCCAAACCCCACACCACACCATGCACCACACACCACACACTCCACACCATGCACCACACACCACACATCATGCACCACACATCACACACCACACACTACACCACACACTACACACCACACACTACACCACACACTACACACCATGCACCACTCACCACACACCACACACCATGCCACACACACCTTGCACCACACACCATGCAGCACGCATCACACACCATGCACCACACACCACACACCACACGCCACAAACCACACACCATGCACCATGCACCACACACCACGCATCTTGCACCACGCACCACGCACCACGCACCACGCACCACGCACCACGCACCACGCACCACGCACCACGCACCACGCACCATGCACCGCGCACCCCACGTGGTACTTAATCCCATATGACATAGTACTTCCTGCCACATCAATGCATTCAACAACATTGTGCCTTGAGATTAATTTCGCAACGGAAAATTTAAATATTACATTTACCAAATTGAAACTCCCTTTTAAAAGGCGCCATCCCGATGCACAAAGCCCCGTGCTATATACGGCGGTATTAAACTTTCTCTCCAATCCAATAAAGTATCAATATATCATCAACATATGAATACCTCCAACGGGCGTTGCCTTTGTCGATGGACTAGGATACCCATACCCCCACTCCCCCGCAGCCCCCTCCCCCGTAGCCCCACTCCCCTTTCCTACACCCTACCCACACCCACATCCACGCCCACACCCACACCCACACCCACACCCAAATCCACACCACATACCATCTAATTAGCATATTCATGAGCGTGAGTCTGTGACGATTAGTATATCAGAATTAGACTAGAGTGACGCTCCGGTGTGTTCGGTGTGTGTGTGTGTGTGTGAGTGGGGAGCGATGTAAGGTGATGTTTGGTACACAGGGGTTCCATGCTCCTTTAACAGGTACACAGGGGTTCCATGCTTCTTTAATAGATGTTACTCTGCCTCGTCTACAATGCTTCTATGTTCCCTATACAGTAAAACCTCTCTAACCGCCCACCTCCACAGATCGACCACTCCCTAATCGATTGCTTTATTTGGGTCCCAAGATCGCCCATACAATAATACCACACAATGTATACAGGCAGTCTTTAGTCTTACCCGATTGTAGCCTATCTGAGTCAGGAAAGCTGCGTGTTTTGATGGGTTTGAATGTTGAATGATTTGACTATGTATGTACATATAAATATATAATGTTAATGATGAATGTGATGTATATGGTATTATGCGAGTATAAGAGCACGGAAGGGAAATATGCAATATTAATGATATATTTGATGTATAGCCTGTTATGCGAGTATATGAGCACGGAAGGGAAATATGCAATGTTAATGACATACGTGATGTATGGGGTATTATGTGCGTATAAGGGCGCGGAAGGGAACTATGCAATATTAACGATATATGTGATGTATAGCGTGATATGTATAGCGTGATATATTTGATGCATAGCGTGATATATGTGATGTTTAACGTGATATGTATAGCGTGATATGTGATATCATGATATATGTGATGCATAGCACGAGTACAAGGGCGCGGAAGGGAACTACTTCAATACTATTGTTATTTTTATTATTATATTACACCATTGCTTCTATGTCCACCCTCCTGTACCTCCCTGGTGTGACATGTTGCGCCGCCACCGACTGTTACTGTACCTAGCGGACGCGGGAACCTCACTCGCACTAGAGGATTTCCTTGAATATATATATATATATATACATATGCATATATGTTTCAATTTCTATATAAATATAAATGAAAATATATGCACATATGTCTACTTTTTGTGCTGGAGATCGTTAAGCAAACAATCAAATAAATAAACATATGGATTTATTTGTGATATTTACTACCAATTGCCTGACAACAATATGTATGTATGCCGATCCGGGAGAGCCTTTTCTTGTGTGGGGGGTGGGGGTGGGCGATGTTTGATTAGAGCTGCATAATCTGATAGTTTTGAGTTCATTCCATGTCATTTTAGATAACTATATCATGTGTATCCACCTTACTTTTGTTTGAAGTCATGTTCACTTTAAAGGTTAACTTTGGATATATTTTAATTGAAAACAGGCCAAATTAATTTCAGTGTGCGCACCGAAATGCAGGACATTTGTTTACTCAATTTTGAACAGTCAAAGAGCACAGAACTGCAATAAATCTTCAGTAAGTGCATCAGTATCTAAGCTTTCAATATAAGATAAAATCTAAGGTATATCTTATGCTTTTTCAAATTTGATACATCATTAAAAATAGCGATAGCATTCTCAGATAGCAGCAAAGGGCCTTGATTAGGATTTTCAGGTGGTACGCAGATGGAATAAAACGCCATTGGAATAAAAGTCGATGAAATAAAAAGCTATAAAACATCATATATTTGAATCAAAACAAATATTTGTAATCCCAGGTGGTAAGCAGCTGCGTACCGACGTATATTGAAGCTAGGTCTCTGGCGGCTATTGATCTAACCATGCCTCTAAAAATAGGTACCAGAAGCAAGATTTTAAAATATGTTTGAAAAAAACCACCCTCATCTTTGATTCATCTGTGGTTGATAATAATAACACATCAAGCAATAATTATGGATCCGAATACGACACTTTAAAAAAAACCATCACCTTCAATAGTGTTGACCACTTGTGGCATACACATGCTTTTCTGCTCAAGGGGGAACCTCCCCCTGAATGTATTGGGTGTCAGTCCCCGCTGACACTCAAACACATTTGACTAAGTTGCGTTGATTTGTTGGCTCTGCGCCAACAGTTCTACACTGCAGACAGTATGCATGACCCTTTTACTACGGTAAAACAGGAAACCATTTTAGCCTTTTTGAGGGCAGCTGGACTGTACCACCTCATATAGTTTACTAAATAGATTCTATCAATTATTAATAAAACCTTTCCTTTTCTATGAGAATTTGTTTCCCTTGACCACAAATATATGATTGTGAGCTTTCTAATTTAATGAGTGTCTATTGGCACATAATTGATTGTCTGGTTTTACATGTAAAAGCAATGGTTTGAACAAAAAACAAACATTTCTCGCCGTGAATATGGCCTATGCTGCCGACACGGCATAAAGCAACCACCAATCAATCAATCAATCACCTTTTGAGATATTTGCACCTTTTGAGATATTTGCACCTTTTGAGATATTTGCACCTTTTGAGATATTTGCACCTTTTGAGATAGTAGCACTTTCTGAGTGATTTGGACTTTTTGAGATATTTGCACCTTTTGAGATATTTGCACCTTTTGATATATTTAAGTGCAAAGATGCCAAATTAAACTCTGACACCTGAGGGTTCTGAGTTAATAGGTTATATTATATTGACTCAGTATTCCCTTCAATGCAGCAATAGATGCTTAAAGTTGCATAGCCGATGGTTTTGAGTTACACCTACCTGGACAAACCCCGGATTTTTAGCCAGACCACCCCCGGACCACCCCCGGACCACTCCCGGACCACTCCCCCGGACTGTCCTGGACAGCCCCGGGAAAAATCGTATTTTTGTCATTTTGGGGCTTGCTGTCACACCTACCCAGACGAGCCACGGTCTAGCCATGGTCCAGAAGCTGGATCGCCTCGGACTGAGCCGGCCCACACCAGGACTACCTAATTTAATGAGTGTCTATTGGCACATAATTGATTGTCTGGTTTTACATGTAAAAGCGATGGTTTGAACAAAAAAAACAAACATTTCTTGCCGTGAATATGGCCTGTGCTGCCGACACGGCGTAAAGCAACCCCCAATCAATCAATCAATCAACAGTGTACTGCGTGTGGTGCGTGTGGTGCGTGTAGTGCGTGTGGTGCGTCACCTTCTTCTGACCACACAGAAAATGTGGGCGATAAATAAGGCATCCGGTGCTGGCTTAAACCTGCATAGTCCAATGAAGCATCGCATTTTCAAAACCAAAACAATTATCTAGAATTGAGTCAACATATCTAACTTAGATACTGATGCACTTATTAAGGATGTGTTGCTAAATTATAAGGCAAAAGTGAGGCAATTTAATAGAACCTGTTTAATGCTTAAAACTTATGGTGTCAGGGTTTCGGCATGCCTGCCAAAACCGATTTGACATGTTTGTACTTCAAATATCTAAAAAAATAATTAGCCATTTAAAATATACAGTACTTGATGCTAAAGTAAGGTAGATTATACCAATCAATTTAATATATTTATCTCATAAAAATGAGTGGAACTAAAAATAACATCGGACTATGCAACTTAAAGTTTAATACACTGTGTGAGCGATAATGTGGGATCTATCCCATCCGTGCATCGCAATGTGCCTGCCAGTCCCGGTGTCACAGTTTAAAAGGGTCCCCGGTTTAAAATGGGGTTTTTCACTGTGCGCATATGCAGCCATTTCTGTCTGATTGAGATTGTACTCATGTTTAATAAACTCGTTAATTGCTTGTTAACTTGTTAGTGCAGAGGATAATATATACAATCACGCATAAAATAATCACTGCAATGATACCTGAAGGAATCCATGCTTGTCTCGCCCTAGAATTCCAGAGAACTTCCCCCACAGACAGAAGCAAGCCAGAAATTCAGACAAAATTGCAGGCTTGCTATTCGACTTTGATACATGCGCATTGCGAAAAGCCCCATTTTAAACCGGGTACCTTTTTAAACTGCGACACCGGTCCCGTACCCGGCCGGGCTGTCCTTCCACCACTGACTCTGGCCGCCAGGTGCGCGTGGTTTAATTAAAGTTTGATGAATGTTCAGAGCGGGCAGGGAAACTGACCGCGAATTAATTAGGCTCCGTAACGCGATACGGCGACACCCAATAACCCGTCCATGGTCTCACCCTGCGCCACATCAAAGCATGCTGGGACAAGAACGGCACAATGGATCTGCGCCACTCATGTTCCAGCGTCGTCATCGTCGGCGAACCGGGCGCGGTCCTCGCATGAGGAAGGTCGGGAGTTTTGGTTCCCAGTCGAGTCAAATCAATGACTTTAAAATTGATACTTGTCGCTTCCTAGCTTGGCGCTCAGTATTAATAGGATAGGGCAAGGATTGGTTGGCTCATTGTCAGGATAATGTGACTGGCTGGGCTATCAGGTCATGATGCTGGTGGCCTGGTGTTCCAATGGGGCAGCACTATAAAGTCGCCTTAAGTGTGCCCTGTCCCATGGCTGGCTCAGTGCCAGGATAATGTGACTCAGTGGGATATCAGGTCATGGTGCTGGTGGCCTGGTCTTCCAGTGGGGTAGCACTATAAAGTCACCATGAGTGTGCACTGTCACAAGTCGGTACCGGTCCTCCTATGACCTTAGATGTTGCTAGGACGTAAACAAACAACAAACAAACAAATATCGTAGGCAACTTCTCCACACCACCCAGTAACCATGGGGGTGGGGGTGGGGGGGTCCTTCTGAAAACAAGCCCACCACTTATATAATTATTCCACACATATGCGTTGACATTTAAATGAGTTCGCAGTGTCTAGTGGGATTGTATTTCCGATGAAGCGTGTTTTCCCGAGGATCTTTCTTTATTATCCTGGCTATGCTTTTAATATATATCTCCCTCATACAGCCATGAATTATATACATGAGTCCCCATCATTATATGACCTTAGATGTTGCTAGGATGTAAAACAATAACAACCAAAGAACAACAACAAAACAACAACATTAGTTAATATTTCTATTTCACTAACCACAAGAAACAGAGACCGAAAACTGCCCAGCATTGAAAACAAGCTCGATCATCCGAGCTTATATGCTATGGACAGCATAAACAGCCCATGAAAAAAAAATGAATTGGGGATATAACATTTAGAATACATACAAACATTGTCTTCCCTTTCTTTAAAATCTTGGAACTTGGTTGACGGATTAACTACGTGCGAAATTTGATTGATTTATTGCTTGACTATGTGGGTTATTCCATCACAACGCATTATACCCTGATATCAAAACAGTCGGCAAGTATACTACCACAATCTCCTATCAGCTTCACCAGGCGCAGTGGTCGAATCGGTAGAGTGCAGACCTCCTATGTGGAAGATCAGGAGTTCAATCCACGGTCGAGTCAAATCAAAGACTTACATTACAAAATTGATATTTCTCGCTTCCGAGCTTGGCGCTCAGCATTAACAGGATAGGGCAAGCACTGGTTAGCTCAGTATCAGGATAATATGACTGAGTGGGATATCGGGTCATGGTGCCAGCGTCCTGATTTCCCAGTGAGCCACCACTATAAGTATAAACCACTATGAGTATGAGTGCACAGTCACAAGTCGGTACCCGTCCTAATATGACCTTAGATGTTGCCAGGACATAAAACTCCCAAAATCAACCAATTTGCATCTTTGAAAGCACTAACTCGCAATAGCGCACACTCACACCGATTGCAGCTTTATAGTGCTGCTCCACTGATGCATTCCACAACCGGCACTGTGCGCTACAAGTATAATCCCAACTCAGTCACATTAATTATCCCGATACTGAGCTAACCAATCCTACTCACCCTATCCCAATAATGTAGAGAAACCGGGGCATGGTAGCGACAAGTATCCATTTGGCAAGTCTTTATTGACTTCACTTGACGCTGGACCTTACACTCCCCTCCCCACACAACACTCACCATCCCCGGTCCGTGGGAAGCGAATAGTCCCGCACCCGGATGGGGTTGCTTGGTTGTTGGAGTTTTACATCCTGGCAACATCTAAGGTCATATCAGAATGGGTACCGACTTGTGAGAGTGCGTAGTCATGGTGACTTTATAATGCCGGCCCACTAGGAAATCAGGCTGCCAGCACCCATGACCCAATATCCCACTCACTCACATTATGATCACACTGAGCTAACCAGTCCTTGCCCATATCCTATTAATCCCAAGTGCGAAGTAGATATAGCGACAAGTATACAATTTGTAAATCATCAGCTTGACTCGACTGGGAATTGAACTCCCGATCTCCCACACGGGAGGGCGCCGGCCGTGCTCTACCCATTCAGCCACCGCGGCCGGTGTCGTGGTATAAAACCCCGGCCCGATCGCAGCCCCTGCCGTGAAGACAGTTGACTAAGCATTTATTTTTGTAAAATAAATTTAAAAGCTTTCATTGGATCGATTAAAAATATCTTAATGTGCGATTGAAGAGGAAGATCTGAAGTATTTAATGTAACCTAAGAGCAATTTATGCTGAAAGTATTAAAAACAGAGATAATAGTGAAAGTTGGGATATTCTGAGTGTCAGTGCAATCTTCATACAGAAAAAGTGAAATATCTCTAAAGCTACACCACTTAGAAACAAGCTGCTTGGTACACATATAGAAAACATATTCGACGGATAGATTATATTAAATTTATACGGTTAGGGTTGTGCATTTCTATTAATCTTTAATAGACACTGGCAGTGTGTATTCGTTCTGCAGCCGAGCTGCGCCTGTTTACAAACTCCGCGCATGCACAGAAGCCACTGCAGGGGCTGCGATCGGGCCGGGGTTTTATACCACGACACCGGTCTCCAATTGAGGTCCCGTTTGTGAATGAATGAACTAAATACACACCCAGAACCGGATAATTTGGTGACCAGCGGTTTGGCGTCCCGCTTGGTAACCGGCGTTCCACCAAACGTGACCGTCGTGTTTTATTATACTTGTAAATCGGCGCGTTCGCGTAGATTAAAGCATAGGGCATACCATTAATAATTGTGGGGCTTCATTGAAATACAGCAGAATCGGCTCATTAATAGCGGCCCTACTTCTATTACCATAGGTAGAAAGGACATGTGATCTTTGGACCCCAGTGTCCGCCAGCCCACATATGTATGCGCATAACGTTTAGCTGATCACACACTCAACGCCGTCCGTTTGCGCCTTTTTGCAACCCTCTGGGGTCAGATTTAGAAATCGCCACAATGTGGTGCTCGCTACATTCTATGAGTTCTCATTTCGAGGCACCATAGCGAATACTATGCATGTATATATATATATATACATATACTTATACATATACATATATAAATATATATATATATATATTCAGTAAAACCTCTCTAACCGACCACCTCCACAGATCGATCACTCCCCTATATCGATCGCTTTATTTCGGTCCCAACAATACCATTGTAAGGATATTCTAACTCCCTAACACGACCACCTCCCTAAATGGACCACTGAATCTCGGTCCCATGGTCTGTCGATTTAGATTTTACTGTATATAAATAACTATATACACATATACAGTGAAACTTCTCTACCCGACCACCTCCACAGGTAAACCACTCCCCTATATCGATTACTTTGTTTGGGTCCCAACAATACCATTGTAAGGATATTCTAACTCCCTAAACCGACCACCTCCCGAAATGGACCACTGAAAGGTCGATTTAGGAAGGTTTTACTCTATATATAGTACATATATGCATAATATATATGTAACATTTACAGATGGCTTTGCACAGAAACCTACAGTCTGCATACACATCTAACTAGAAATTGGTAGGAATGGACAAATAAAACCATTTGCAACTCGGTTGTATGACACTATGACTTGTACTTGGCATTAAGGCCCAGTCACACCTCACCAGACTGAGTACCGGACACCACCGGACAAAGAATCTTCTAGTCTGGTGACAAACTGTTGGAACGGCCGCCGGATGAAACAGACGTTAAACGGACGCTAAACGGACGCTAAACGGACGCTAAACGGACGTCAAACGGACATGAAACGGACGTCAAACGGACGGACCGGAGACCAAACGGACACCTACCGGACACCAACCGGACACCTACCGGACACCTACCGGACACCTACCAGACCGTTCACGGACTCGCCAAAAACCGAAGGACTGAATTTTCCCAGCACCGTCAACGGACTCTTCAAGATACAAAACGGACACCTAACGGATGAGTAACGGACATGAACCGGACATGTACCAGACATTGCCGTACATCACCGGACAGTGTCCGGTTCATGTCCGGTTCCCCAGTCCGGTAAGGTGTGACTGGGGCTTTAAACATGTATACAATAATGGCGCAATCGTCAATTAAACTCGACTTACAATCCCCACAAGTTTCTTCTCAGGTACTCTCCGCTGCACTTCCCCCCCCCCCCCCCCCCCCCCCCCCCCCCCCCCAGGAAGGACTGAAGCTGCGACTGGGACTCTTTTTCTGGTCTATCCTTCACAGTAGGTCCCGTTATGTAAAGTCATGTTAAACCTATAACCCACGGTTCCTAACACCTTAACCTAGTCAGATTCTAGAGTTAGATGTTTGTTTGGGTTGGGTTGGTTCGCAGTGGACTTGTGCTAACTGGACTTGTGACTGGGCTATAACGTAGAACTTAGTTGTTAGTAACAACTAAGTTCTACGTTATAGCCCAGTCACACAACTGCTACCGACCGCTTGCGACCACTTTGCGACCACTTTGCGACGACAAAAAAGGAGTGGTCGTAAGTGGTCGCAAACTAGTCGAAAATTGGTCGTAGGCTGATCGCAAACTAGTCGAAAGTGTTCTCCAAGTGGTCGCAAACTGATCTCCAGTGGTCGCCGACCTCTCTGTCCATTAGGTTCGCAAGGAGGTTGCAGTTACTTCACCAAAAACCTCCTTGCCACCAAAATAGTCGCCCAGAGATCGGCGACCATTGCTTTTGTCGCAAGGAGGTCACAACAAGGCGGGTTCTTTGGTCCCAGGTAGTCGAACAGTGGTAGCAAAGTGGTCGTATAGTGGTCGAACATTTTTGCAAAGTGGTCGCAAGCGGTCGCAAGCCGTAATGTGCATGGGGCTTTAGATGTAAAGTACAATGAACTTCCTGTATGTAAGTGTAGGCCTAATGCCTAGTACACACCTCCCGTTTACGATTCGCACACTAAAACTCGCGACTCGACCCGACTCGCTTAAAACTTAAAACGGGCCGATTCATTTTTCGAATCGTGAATCGCAACCGTAATCGGCCCGTTTTAGCCCTAAAAACTGAGTTTTATGCGCGAATCGCAATCGCTAGGTGTGCGCGGGGAGCGCCCACCTAGCGATTTTTGTGGGCGAAACGGGCAGTTTTCGATCGTAAACGGGAGGTGTGCGTGCACAAACGGTAGGTGTGTACCAGGCATAACAGTGCGGCATGCTACAGTCCCACACTATCATGGCTTGGTACCATGGAAGTGACGTATTGGCGACAACACATGGTGGGTGTTAATATACCAAAGATACTATTGTAGTAGTCTGCACTGACCTCTCAGGCAAGTAACCACATACACAGGAAGGTGTGGGTAGTGTGGTGATATCAGGGAGCCTAGGGGGTGTAATGGTTAGCAGACTGGCCCGGAATGAAAAGAGTTGTGGGTTCGAGTCCCGCTCTAGGCGCAATATTTCCCATTTTCATCACCCCCACGACACTATCATATAGGAAAACCTTTCATTATACCATCACCAATGATGCCCCATTCTCCCTGGAACCAGCTGTAAAGTCGTCGGCTGGCAGCTGTAGTTGTGTAGGCAGGCTAAATAGGAAATCATTACAGGCAAGAAGAAAGGTAGAGTATAAAGTGCACAGAAAGACAGAGAGCTTACCCCCTCAGGTTTATTATTATATCGTGGTTGATAAATCCAAGATGGCTGTCACACCTGACCAGCTCCTCCAATCAACAGTAAGCATTCTCCAATCTACCAATGAACAGTCAGCATGCTTGTATCCATGCCTTGGTTGTTTATGTCTACAGTGTGCTGTTGTGTCTGGGTTTACAGTGATCCATAAATAACAGTTTGGGGGGGGGGGGGGTATGTGAGCAGAGCTGCTAAGGCTCTATCACACTAAGAGTAGTGCCCCTCTCACACTATCTATTAATACACAATGTCTATCTAAACTAAGTAAAGGATCACCAACACTACACAATACCATATGCATTTGGTCACATTACATCATTTACCTTTATAGACCATTTGTAATCTCATATAGACCAGTTCACACTACCCACCAATGTCTAATTATCGGGAGATTTTACACAGCTATACATTCTGGGAGCGAAACCAAGGTGTGTAGTTGTCCGCAGGCCCGGTGACGGCGCTACGAATCTAATTCAGCAGTGAATATACGACCAAATCCCATCTAGGTCTAATATCAAATGTTGGTTGATTTGTTGTTATTGCTTTACGTCCTAGCAACATCTACGGTCATATCAGGACGGCGATATCAAATGTATACTAATGATATATGATATATAATATTACATACAAAATAAACACTCTGCCCGTTTATATACACGTAATACATTACCGAAAATCGGTAAAAGATGGTGGGAATCGGTACAGCTGGTTCCTCGTATAATGTCCGTTGACTTGCTAAGGTCTGATTGTCCAGAAATGGATGAAAATTATCCTTATAATATGGCTTTGTATTATGTTATGGGTGGTGATGCTCTTGGTTAATTCAGTTCCATTAACCCCTCCCATTGTTCTGCTAAATGTGCCACCACTTGGGGGTGAGATATTTGCAAGCAAAATTATCTGATTCATGCATATTAGATACATGCTATTATACAAGCTGCCACCGCTAGACGGCGTTCTAGTTACATATGTGTGAGTGGTTGTGGCATTACTTTACACACATGGGATAAAACACTGCATGGATTGATCGATCAATATCATATAAAGCGCAATTTCTGTTTGTTTATAGGGGCAGGGCCCCGCTGGTACAACTGCTGAATCCCCCCTCTCCACCAACCGCACCCACACCCACACCCACACCCACACCCACACCCACACCCACACCCACACCCACACCCACACCCACACCCCACACCCACACCCACACCACACACCCACACCCACACATCTACACCCACACCCACACCCACACCCACGAGCATACGCTCAAGGGGGCATTCAAAATGTTGCCCAACTGAGATTCCACCACTCGGTCCTGATATGACCATAAATGTTGCCAGGACCTAAAACCCAAACATACAAATGAGATATTCCGTACCGCTACCACACAACGCCCCACTGTCACATTATCCTGGTATTGCACCGTGCGATCCTTGCTCTATCCTAGTAGTAGGAGTAATGCCCAATGCCAGGGTAGGTAACTAGAAGTACCATCTGTTCGGTTTCAGTCAGGGATTGTAGAAACAGGGTGACCTTTGGAGTTAGTTGGAGGGAAAACATCTTCCATTAATTTTGGCGTTGACACCAACGTGCTGCACCCATTACTTTGTTTGTTTGTGGTTGTTTTGCGTCCTAACAACTTCTAAGGTCATATCAGGACGGATACCGACTTGTGACAGTGCACACTCATAGCTACTTCATACTGCTGCCCCACTGGGACGCCAGTCCGGCAGCACCATGATCTGATATCCCACTCAGTCACATTAACCCGACACTGAGCCAACCAGTCCTTGCCCTATCCTAATAACGCCAAGCGCCAGGCTAGCAAGCGACAAGTATCAATTTTTACGTCATTGGTTTGACTCGAGCAGGATTCGAATCAACAAACTCATGGGTTCGGCACCGATTAGACTTCAGCAGTGTTCTATTAAAGTTAAACTTATTATTCCTTCCGCGCAGCGGGGGAGTGGGACGTAGCTCAGGCGGTAGAGTGTCCCCCTGTGAAGGTGTGGGTCATCCGATCGATCCTGCTCCGTGGACACATTTGCAGTTTGGGCTATTTTCCGTTCCAACCAGTGGTCCACAAACGGTATTTATGCAAATGGTAAATGTTGTGCCTAGAGTGGGACTCGAACCCACACTTGTGCTATTGTGTCTGATACATTAGCCTATGTACGCTCTCAGTACACGTCACTACAGTATGTTATACTCGGTAATTGTCTGGATTGAAAAAATATTGCTGCTTTCCTCGGTCTATACAGCTTTAAGAACAAATCAACCATATCTATATACACATATATACATTAATATATATATATATATATATAAATGTATGTACATAAATGTATATAAATGTATATATATATGTACATATATGTACATATATGTATAAATATATCATATTATATGTGTATATGTTTATATATGTGTATATATGTATATATACGTATTTATACGTATATATGTACATATATGCATATATATATATGTATATATATGTATATATATATGTATATATGTGTATGTATATGTATGTATATGTATGTATATGTATGCATATGTATATATATGTGTATATATATGTATGTATATGTATGTATATATATGTAAATACACACACCGGCCTATGCACTATATACATAATATTAATACATTTGCGTAAGTATTCCAATATGAGTTAGTAGAAGAGATGTGTCGATGAAGTTGCATAGGCCAATGTATATGTGATGTATAATGATTATGTGAGTATAAAGGCGCAGAAGGGAATGTTCCTATGTTATCACCCATATGTCATGTACTACTTTAAGGCCCTGTCACACTACAAACTTTGACGGCAGCATGTGTATGTCCAGCATACGTCGAGTGTATGAGAAACATATGAGCCACACACGGCATAGGTTTACAATTTTGAAGATGCACACAAAATTGTTGGCGGCTCGACCTACGCCGACCTATGACGACCTATGAAAAGCGTATACGACATATCCCCAACCTATGCGTAACCTATGACGGCATATGCTGACGTGTTGGTCGAAAAGTGCATATGTCGGCATACACTAACGCCATAGGTCGTAGTGTGACAGCACCTTAATGGGTGACACTTTTTCACAGTTGGGACAATATGTATATCTATATAGATGTACATATATGTGTATTATATGTATATCACTGTTATCAGGCTGTCCGCATTTGTGACAAAATAAAAAAACAACCGAAGAAAACAACAATTATATATCCATCAAAACAACACCAATAGATCATAATTATCCTACCTGTCCTTGCATATACATCTAGTTAAGCCCACCGTACATTGCGCTACAATCAACTACACATTTACCAGCAAAAAAACATACTGTCAAGTATATCGGGAAGTTGATGCCATCTCCGTCTATACACTGTCCCTCTCAAGCGGGGAGACTTCTGGGTAATACCCTTACACAGCTGACACGTCCTAGCAACATCTAAGGTCATATCAGGACGGGTACCGACTTGTTACAGTGCGCACTCATAGCAACTTTATAGTGATGCCCCAATGGAAGACCAGGCCACCAGCACCCTGCCGAGGGCCAGGCTAAAAAACGACAAGTATAAATTAAGTGATTGGTTTGACTCGACCAGGGTTCGAACCCACAACCCCACGATCTACCAACACGGGAGACGGACGCTCTAACTCATTTGGCCATCCCGTCCCAGAACTAGAGGAGACCTGGAGGGAAGACTTCTGGGTAGCACCCTTATGGCTGGCGCACACCTCCCGTTTACGACGTAAAACTGCCCGTTTACGACGTAAAACTGGGTTTTAGTCGTTAGGTGTGCGACCCCCGCGCACACCAGAGCCTTGCGATTCGCGACTTAAAACTCAGTTTTAGGGCTTAAAACTCGAATCGCAAGGGATTCGAAAAACGAATCGGGCCGTTCGAGAAACGGTAGGTGTGAGCGGTCAGTCGTATCGTAAACGGTATATCGGTGCTAGCCGCCGATCGGTCCCGTCCGAGTTTTAAGTGCCAGCCAATCACAAGGCCCGAAACCATCATGTGACTTTGTCCCTACATACACAACAAAAATGGCGGACTGGACGGGCGAAACGGAGGGAAGGATGGTAGACATGTGGCAAACTCTGCCCTGTTTATTCGATGTATCTTGTGCGGAGTACTCAAACCGAGTAAAGAAGATTGCCGCATTGGCGCAGATTTCCGCTGCAGTCGGACAATCAGGTAAGCCCTTGATCGCGTTTTAACATGTTAATTCTGTTTGTAAACTCGGTCCGTCTGCACTCGCCACTAGTAGCTATGTGAGTATTTATTTTAAAAGCATTTTATCTCAATGGAACCTATTCCAATGGAAAGAGCTTGACGAGACCTAAAACGTGGTAGTCATAACAATTTTCTAATGTAAATATCAAGAAAGTTACATCACTTTGAAGTTGAAAAATATGCCTAATTACGGGCCCATTGTTCTATATTAAACCAGCCAAAAGTTGGCGCCCAAAAGGCTGAGGCTTAAATGCCAACTGCCAGTTTGTGGGAGACAGAGTGGTCAATGTTATGATTGTAAGCAAGTGCTGCAGATTAAATAACTCTCTTGGCCCTCTATCAAACATCCTTAAAATTTTACTACATGTAGACAACTAATAAAGGAACAATATGTGCATATTTTGATTGGACATTTTAATCAACTTTGAGTGATTTGGCGACCTAAATGGAACCGATTCGCGGCGATCGGCGCTTTTCACACATAGCTACCACTAGTTCGCTTCATTTAATTCGGCTCAATTGCCCATCGGTAGGCACATGCATACAAATTTGTTACTTCCACACTTATTATTTGTAACAAATGTTATTGTAATTGAAGTTCTGAACCTGTACTTTAAATATCAATATCCTTGAAATGTATACTTTTTTCAGCGGAGACAATCCAAAAACGTATGACAAACCTACGCACACAGTACACCCGTTTGCGAAAACAAGCGGCCTCTGGTTCAGAGGCCAAACGACTGACCACAAGGCAGAAGTGGATTCAGCTCTCGTTGTCCTTCCTTGCGCCACATGTGCAGAAAAGACAGAGTGTATCCAACCAACTGGCCCCCCTACCAGGATGCACTGAAGCAACGGATCAGGTAAGGATAACTGTCAAGACTAATTACACTACGAGTTCTTAATTGTTTTGATTTACCGGCTTTATAGACAAGTTGAGTTCTAGATCATGTCCGACTGCCACGGCACAGAACCGGTCGATGAATTTACGTACTCCACCAAATAGTCTCTTTGGGCTTTCGCACGTTGCGTGGAGTTTGTGCCTGATGGCAGTGTCGCCTGGCTCAGCAATCCATCACTTCTCCAGCTACCGGGGTTACAATGTGGGTAGTGGGGTCCTCTGAGTCAATGGTTGATGTCTGCCCAACCTTATCACGCAGGAAATTATGGAGCGCACAGCTTGCCATGACTACTTTTTCCACCTTTGCCGGTCCTATGGCGATGTTGGTTTGAAAGACGCGGAATCGGTTGGCCAGAATGCCGAAGGCATTTTCGACCACAACGGCGTGCTCGCGACAGTCGGTAATTGAAGATGCGGTGATCAGTACGCATGTCTCTGTGACTGAACGGCTTCATGATATATTCCTTCAGAGGAAACGCGTCGTCAGCCACAATGAAATGCCTAATCGCCCGCTCGTCGCCGGGGAGAGGTTTGGGGGGTGGGAATGACTCAGCATGGTTCTCGAGGGCTTGCTGGAGGGTGCAGCCGGAAAACACTCCTCCGTCACTTACGCGGCCATTGCAGCCCACATCCACGTACAGAAAGCGATAGTCAGCATCCACTAGGGCCATCAGCACGATACTGAATGTATGTTTATAATTATAGAATGACGACCCTGAGTTCTTTGGTGGCTTTATGTTGATGTGCTTTCCATCCAGGGCGCCAATGCAATTTGGGAAATTCCATCGGGTGCTGAAGAGATCAGCGACCTTCTTCCACTCGTCAGGGGTGGACGGGGACTGCAAAACATAAATACAAAGACAATCATATATATATACCAGTTGTGTTAATAAATCAATTGTTTCTCTCTTCCATGCAGGTCCCCGGTGATTACGAGGATAGCGGCCAAAGCACCCTATTGCATATTGCTAGTTCACCGGGAACCAAAGTCCCTAGCCCACGCCCAGGGTCCTTCTCCTACATTAACCTGTTGGGATCAGTGGAGTACGCCGAGTATGAAACCTAAATAGGTCCGTTTCGCGATCACTCAGTACTGTGCATCACAAATAAAAGAACATACAAATACTGATGGCGTAATTTTTGTCCTTTAGCAAATCTTACCTTGAAGTAATCATCCTTGAGTCCTTCGTATATGGCGTCACAGGTGTCGGGCACAATCTGGCCAATGGTGGTCGCCCCCACCCGGAACTGGTAGCTTAGGCTCTTGTACGACTCCCCTAGAAGCAGTGGGTATGGTTAAGAAATGTGTCCTACTACAGGTGGGTTGTGGGGTTTTTAATTCGTGGCGTGGGTACCGAGTTGTGGCCGTGTATCCTTATCACTGTCTGGCGATAAGACTGGCGATTAGAATTTTAGGTAAGTCTGATTATAATTGGGTTAACAATGTTTTAATCAAATCGGATTAACGACGTCACACACATGCGCACACAAACGATTCTTTTGTTTTTATTTCGGTCACTCGCGCACGCGCTGTCAATGTTTTCAACGACTCGTCACCGGCAACAGCTAATTCAGGAGCAACACAATCATCCGCAGTATGGCGACTGGCAGTTCTTCACACGGAAACTCCAGAATGGACAACTGGGACGACGAGGAAGTGACCGTCCTGATCAACCTGTGGGGTGACGAACAAGTGCAGACAGCACTGGCGAGGTCTAGAAGAAACATAGAAGTTTACCGGCGGTTGGCCCGGAGGCTGCGCCGTCTGTGTAGCCGATGTCGGCCGGAAAGGAACGCCGTGGCATGCCGCACCAAATTTAAAAGCTTGACTCAAAGATACAAGAAATGCCGGGACTACAGCAAGTAAGTAATGTTGGTGTATGATGTGCTTTACGATGATTGTTGTTGCTAAATATTAACACACGTCAGTGACTAACCCAGTGGCAGTTTATCTTCTGTATTAAGGTCCCGATCAATTTTCAGCCGCACAACATATGTGAACTGTAACCCATTTCTGCATTTCATCACTCGCAGTGACCGAGCGCGGGCGACGTTCCGATATTATGATGCGATAGAGGACGTTCTGGGGCCGAGGCGGACAGCTGTACCCGACACCCTCTCTGTGGAATCAGGTAAGGGCCCCTGGGTGTAGCATGATTCATTTCACACAACACAGAACCTTACAGAAAATAGTACAGATGAACCGTTGCACATGAAGCGAACTATTTGCAGTGGATTTATTACAGATGAACCGTTCTATATGAAGCGAACTTGTTGAGTCGATTTAAAACCACACACAATATATTTTTGCATTTTGTTTTCCAGATGCCGCACCTGACGCCGACCCTGACGCCGACCCTGAAGAAATGGGCATGGAGGAGGAGGAAGAGCTGGAGGTGGCCAGTGAGGCGGCACCAGCCGCACAGACTACAGCAGTGTCTCCAACAGGCACCCCGGCCAGGCAACACACACAGCCCAGTAAGCAACGTTGTAGTCATTGAAACCGACGCCGCACTAACATAACATCCCCAACCACTAAAAATGTGTACACATATCACGCAAGAACAAAAAGTCAGTGTTGACCGAGCTATATTGATCAGTGGTGTAGTGGTATAGGAAATGCACTGTAAAGTCCATTAGATGAAACCAAGTAGTTGAGGCGCTTTAGCTTATACTTGAAACCCACTATGTTGACATTGCAGGGATGGGAAAGCACGACCACGTGATTGACACAATCATCACGCAGTTCGTCACGGCTCAGAAGGAGTCCACGGCCCTATACCAGGCGCACGAGGAAAGGCGGCAGCAAAGGGAAATGGAGTTGGAGGAAAGGTGGCAGCAGCGGCAGATGGAACTAGAGGAAAGGCGGGACGAGCGCGAGATGGTTAACAAGAGGGAGCTCCGTAAACATGAGGAGCGGGTGATCGAGCTCCGCACGTCGATGCAACAACGCGCGCCACAGCCACAGCCACAGCCGCAGCCGCAACAATTCCAGAGTGCGACGGCTGATGGGGTGACACGCATCACCCTCCTGACCCCACAAACAGCCCAAGCCGGACCGTCAAACCGCAGTCCCAGAACGAGTTTTTATGAATAGAAATAAGGTGAAATTTATCGGACGTTATCGGAGATTGTACGATACCAGTTTGTTGAAACCAGTTTGTGTTGAATTTTAATTGTCTTCTACACACTTTAACCCTGACCTTTCCTACGTGTCATTTGAATAAAAATGCACTTGTAGTTCCCTATATTATGCTTTCTTCCATCTTTTCTACACACTTCGTTATGTCATGATGTGAAATCGCCACTAGTTCGCTTCATATAATGTGGTTCATATAATTTGGTTCATATAATTCGGTTCATATAAGTTGCCTTGTCTAAGTCGGCATACCATTACAGGGTTTAGCAGAGTTGGATCTGATCTAGGTCACAAAGGTCACAAAATATATCTACCTGTGGCCAGGAAGCGGAGGGTGATGGAAAGCCTCTCCGCAGGCGAAATTGAGGCGCGATACCGGGTATTCTGCCGAGATATGCGATCTTGTTTTCGGCTGAGCAACTCGTCAAATTGCTCCGACGCCATCCTGGTGTAGTTGCTGAAGGCTTGCGGTTCATCTGCACGCAATCCAGTCAACAGGGCGTTGAAGGCTCCGAGCTGGTCATGTTGCGCAATGTGTGGACGAACCCACAATTGCCTTCCTTGGTTACGCTGTCGACGACGACGACGTATCACAAGCATCACAAGGCCAAGAGCAAGAGCAATCTTTCTCCTCTGTACAGCTGAATGCGGCGCCATCTTGCTTTGCCGCTCACTAACTGCTAGGAGGCGCTCAAGCTAGTGTAGTTCACGCTAAAGACACCAGGTGCGTGCGAGGAGGCGCTCATGCCAGTAGTGTAGTTTGTGCTAAACACACCGGGAGGCGCTCAAGCTAGTAGTGTAGTTCGCGCTAAAGACACCAGGTTCATGGACCGCAGTCGCGAAATGGACGGTATATGTGCGCCCCCCAGTCATTATATGTGCGCACCCCCTGTCGCCAGTTTTAGTCGCAAAACGGGTCGGGTCGGGTCATGATGCGCAGTCAGTTTTAGATCGTAAATCGTAAACGGGAGGTGTGCGCCCTCTCTTCCCTCTGAAAGTCCCTTTTGACGTGTTTAATGTCGAACATACACTGCGCGACTAATACTATTTCTCTTGAACCCATTGATAGGCGACATTTTCTGCTTTCCGAGGGGTAAAACAAAAGTGTATTGAATAGTGAATGGCTTAGCTATTGCCAATGGGTTAATGTGATGGTGACATCCTATATATATATATATATATATATATATATATATATATATATATATATATTGGATGCCACACAGCCATATGTATATATATCATGTGTATATATACATACATGAATATATATATATGTACATATATATATATATATATATATATATATACATAATCGGTAGAGCGAAGGGCTCCCATGTGGGAGATCCAAAGTTTAATTCCCATTCGAGTCAAATGAATGACTTACCATTGATACTTGTTGCTTCCTAGCTTGGCACTCAGCATTAATAGCAAAGGGCAAGGACTAGTGAGCTCAGTGTCAGGATAATGTGACTATGGGGGATATCAGGTCGTGGAGCTGGTGGCCTGATTTCCCAGTATGGTAGCACTATAAAGTCACCATGAGTGTGCACTCTCACAAGTTGCTACCCATCCTGATATGACTTTCGATTTTGCCAGGAGGTTTGTTGTTTGTTGTTTGTTTGTTTGTTGTTGTTTTACGTCCTAGCAATATCTAAGGTCATATTAGGACGTAGGTAAAACTCCAACAAGCAAGCAACCAGCATATATTGGATGTCACACACCCAATGTATATATACACATATATATACAGATATATACACATATATATACATATATACATGTATACGTATATATACATATACTTATATATATATATATAATATGGACACACATACATATATATGGATATTATTTATATCTTCCAGACAAAACAATGAACTGTGAATATAGTTGGATGAGAAACTCTCTGGCTGGTACCTCGAAAGGCCCCTCCATTTAATAGCAATAGTCATAATACAAATAAAGTCAAATTTCCGACCGACTGGAGGCCGTATATCGGCAGAACCGCCCGAAGTTGCCTCCGCCGGGAAGCTCAGCCCCCTGATTTGCTGATCACCTGCGGCTCGGTGAGCCTAGCCGGGGGAGGGCAGGTGGTACAGTGCCCACCCGCAACGCGGCAGGTGGGGAGCATTAGGCCCTGCAGCCTAAATAATATGAGCATAACACGTTATACAATACATATATTTATATTTATATATATATCTATTTATATTTATATTGATATATATCTATCTATATTTATATATATATAAATATATATATATATATATATATATATATATATATATATATATATATATATATATATGGAAATTCTCCGGCGTCGCCAAATACACAGGTGCGTGTGGGCTCAGCTTTAATTTTCTCCTTATCCCCGATTAACACATTTAACCGATTCGGCCACGGTATTCGGTGTCTGTTACTACTACATCATCCTGTAGATATAAACATGGGCAAGGTAGGGGAGGCAGGGGGGGGGGGGGGGTGACATTCGAAATAACAGCTAAAACACGGTTATGGCCCATACAGACGCGTGTATGAAGCCTGAGCATTAGTCAAGCTGATCACCGATTTTAATGAATCAATTCAAATTGTGAAGTAATGTACAGCGGTCTATATAATATTATCCGTACATACAAACCATAGTGAAAGGTATGTGTGTGGTGGTCGTGGGGGGGGGAGGGGGAGAAAGGTACTTTTACAATAAAAATAAGTAAATAATAGTTCAAGTTTGATTTGTTTAACGACTCCTCTAGAGCGCATTGAATTTTATCATCAGCTATTTGACGCCAAACATATGGTCATTCTGACATATTTCTTTGGAGGAAACCCACTGCACCCATGTGCTTATCTTTGTGATAAGCATCAAGGGGTATTTTATATGCACTTTCCCACAGACAGGACAGCACATACCACATCCTTTGATCAACCAGTTGTGGACCACTGGTTTAAATAATAGTTAGTGTATGATGTCTGAACTATATATAGTTTCTTCCCGATTACCGATTAACGCCAGTCAAAACAAATTGCCAGTTAGAGTATATCGGTCTATTATTACATGTTATTATACACAGGGACTGGTGGTTGTAGGACTGGGAGAGTGGGGGAGGGTGGGGGGTTGTAACGGCATTCCAATTAAAAGATTTATATAATAGTTAAAACGGCCCCGAGTCGCCTTACATAATTAGTCATGTTGTTGGAGCATTTTATTGACTCTGTTTGCGTTGGAATTATATCACAGCGAAAGCTGCAGACCTTTATAATAAGTCATGCTTATAGCCCTGCATTAAGCTAAGATTCCTTACACGCGGTATGCGTAATGCGGCATGCGGCATGCGGTATGCGGTATGCGAATGGGAAGATTCCTTCTACGTGGTATGCGGCATGCGGCATGCGGCCCACAACCTGCTATATTTAAAAAATAAAAATAAACAAGTATACCCCATACTGCACTGTATATGGCCTAATATGGCATTTATATCTATGTAACTTTTGGTACGTCACATGGAGTTTCCTACCTATATAATTACCAAATTATAGATAAGTATTCATATTTTTGTAGCTCTGGTAGCATTTTTACCAACCCGAACCCCCACCACCACCACCACTACCATATGTTTCCCCTCAGCACCCTTGTGCGTGACCGTTCCGTAATCCTCAGTCACCTCTCCTAGTGTTAAACTAATGGACAAATCAGACTCAGGTTTCTATTCGCACCCCCTTGTCGCATGCCGCATGCCGCACCAATTGCTACAGGGACCGATCGAGTTGCCGCATTCGCATTCGCATTCGCATTCGCATTCGGATGTAAGGAATCACCCCCATTGACTTAGATGCTTTCCGATTTTTTGCCCCATTCGCATTCGCATACCGCATACCGCGTGTAAGGAATCTCAGCTTTACGCGTGTTGTATTTGCGTTGTGGATCGCGTACTGCTGGGACGCTAGACGTGACGTCATGGACGCGATTCTGTGCGTTATGTTAAAGCTGGATAGCCTGATGAAAGCATACATTACACAAACTAAACCTTAAAGCAATTTTTTAGATTTGATTCTAGATATCGAACTTAGATACTGGTACAACCTATTATTGTATTAAAGCTGCCTTATCCGATGAAAACTTCAACTTTTCAAAACCAAAACAATTATCTTGATATGAATTTACATATCTAACTTCAGCATGGGTGCACCTATTAAACATGTGTCACCACATAGAAGGTAATACTGAGGCAATATAATAGAATCTGTTTCTGCAGAAGCATATGGTGTCAGAGTTTTGGTGTGCTTACGAAAATTAATTTTGCGTGATTGCACTTCGAATATCTGAAAAGTCAGCCATTTAAAATAAAGCTGAAAGAAGGTAGATGATAATGATCAAACTAAAGCCTAGGTCACACCTATCCGGATGAGGTGGCCAGATGAGGCCTGACCCGTGATCCGGTGTGGTCCGTGGCGATCTGTCATGATCCATGGTTCATCCATGGCTGGTCCTTGGTGGTCCTTGGTGATCCTTTAAAACATCCAGGGTGATCCGGGGAATATTGCAATCCGGGCTTGATCCGGCATCATCCGGGTGTAATCCCTGACTCAACGGGTAGTCCATGAGTTGTCCAGGGTAGTCCATGCCCCGTCCGTGGCAGTCCAGGGCAGTCCGGGGCAGTCCAGGTGTTTTTGAAACTGGATGAGCCACGTTTTAGCATGGTTTAAATTGGACCAGCTCCAGACAAGCCCTGACTAGCCCCAACAGAGCCACGGACCACATTCGGATTGCTTGTATAAGACCCGGACAAGCCGGATGACCCCAGATTAACCACGGATCACCACGGATAGCCCAGTTTACCATGGGTCAGTCCAGGATGTGCCCTGTTTTTGTGTATATACAGCAGGAGTAAGTCCACTTCATTCATCACTTAAAGCTTGACTCCCAGAGGGTTCACATCATGGATGCATGCATGCGGCAGTGGAGGCAGCAACTACAGCTGCTGAACTGGCAATTACAGCTACATCAACGACAGCATGTTAACAACATGATTATGGTCCAAGTTCTGCAGATCCACAGAAGACTGAGATGAAGACAGAAAAGAAGTGTTTGGGTGCATCCAGGGTTGGAGAGAAGAATTCAATTTGGCCAGTTCACAAGCTAATGCAAGAGTTACGTATCGAAGATGTTTGTGCCTACAGGAAGTTTCTCTGCATGGAACCGGCTATGTTCAAGGAGGTTCTCCATCGCATCCTACCCAGAATCACGAAGCAGGACACTTTCTACAGAAAGGCATTAACACCTGGATTAAAACTGTCATTCACGCAGCGATACCTGGCATCTGGCAACAGCTATCATTCACTCGTGTATGGATGTCGAAGAGGTCATCCAGGCTCCAACTACAGAACCGCAATGGAGAGGAGGTATTGCTGAGCAGTTCTCAACAAGATGGCAGTTTCAGCAGTGCCTAGGAGCCCTTGATGGGAAACATATCCCGATCCAATTCCCAGCCCATGGAGGATCTGAGTACTACAACTACAAGGGATTCCACTCTAGCATATTGATGGCTCTAGTGGATGGTGACTACAAATTCTCCTGGGTCGATGTTGGGAGCAATGACTCTGCAGGAGAGCTCAGGTTTTCAACCGTTCAGAGCTGAAGCAGTATATAGAAGAAAAACGACTTGGTATTCCAGCTGCAGCACAACTACCACTTGATGAGCGGGATATGCCATACTTGAAACCGTTCTCCACGCGTCACCTAACAATTCCAGAAAGAATCTTCAACTACGACTGTCCAGGGCCCGCTGAATTGTAATAGATGCATTTGGGATTCTAGCTCACCGCTACCAGTGGCTCCTAACAACCATGAGACAGAACCCAGCAAAAGTTGTGTCGATAGTGTCTGCCTACATAATTTGATGAGGATGCGGTACTCAGCTCATCACAATGCAGAGATGGACCAGGAGGACACCAATCACAACATCATTCCTGGAGCCTGGAGACTGAACAATCCTCTTGCCGGAATCTATGGCGCACATGGGAAGTGAATGACAATGGCTGCAAAATACCAGAGGCAATATCTTAGTGCCTATTACATGTCTGAGGCTGGATCTGTGCCTTGGCAAGATGCTATGATATGAACTTTTTACGAACTGTGAATTGTTAATGTGGCCGGTCCACTTGATATGAAATTGTGACAAGACAATTGTACTTAAAATGGATATCTGCAATTACTATATGTGTGTGCCTGTGGATGAAATATGTATTATTATTGCAAATGTGATATGAGAAGAAGCCTAGCTAATAATAATGATATCTTCAATTAATTTAATTTGTTTGTTATTTCTTGTTGTTTATTGTTGCTATAAGAGCTTTACTCTTTAGTCCTTGTATTACATGTGCTATTTATCAAGAGAAGGATGTTGTTTTTCGGAAAAGGAGGGACATTTAGTAATTATCTATTATTTAATTAAGATAATTATTACCTTTATTACAAATGAATATCAACTAAATGGACTAAGTCATAAATATATATTCTAACAAACACAATATATTTTTGGTTTCATATTTTTCATATGTTTATTGTCAACAAGTGATAATAATAAACTATATGATATGTACACAATCACAACTCTGTTCACAATCACAATCACAATCAATCAGGATTTACCTCATAACTCAATAAACACAATGTACAGAAGTTCAGTTTACAATCACAGAGGCTGCACATCAGGATCGTGTCCCATCCAAACCATTAATATCGTAAAGCTGAGTTCCGAGAGTCCCGTTAAGTTTCCAACACTGCTCGCTGGTGTGCTGGATTAGCGTGTGGGACCAGTGGTGTTACAGTCGATGGCGTCCCGTACTTCAGAGCTGTGCTGTCGTCCAGTTGTGGTCAGAAGTCCAGTTCACAATCACAGAGGCTGCGCATTAGGATCCTGTCCCATCCCAACCATTAACGTTGTAAAGCTCAGATCCAAGAGTCCCTTAAGTTTTCGACACTGCTTGCTGCCGTGCTGGATGGGAGTGTGGGACCCGTGGTGTTCCAGTCGATGGCATCCCATACTTAGGAGCTGTGCCGTCATCCAGTTGTGGAAGGGCCGAGTCGGGGAGTAATCCACACGGTTTCCGAGCCTCCCTGGCTCTGCCCCAACGGTTGTAATCCCGTCGGCGGCACAGGGAAAGCAGGGAACGGGGCTGGTAGTTGAGGCTGTGGAGGTGGTACTTGTGGTTGTGGAATTTGTAGCTCTTGTATTTGTTCCTTCTAGCATGCCAATTGTAGGCTTTCCATCCGTAAACGCATCACCAAGGCAAAACTTTCTGTGTAGAACTGTCCCAAAACTGAGGGGTCGATATCTTCTGCAATCAACCCCAGCCATGATTCCCACATTATCGGTGATGACACTTTCAACAGGTGTAGCATGCCGCTTATCCAGCTCTGCAATATTCCAGCCTCCTCTTGCTGGTCCTGCAGGTTTGACAGCAATTGTTCAATGTCTGTATTTGGTGTATGTGGTTTCGTCTTCCCCTTGATTGCTGGCTGAGGAGTTGTGGTTTGAATAGCTGGTTGAGTTGCTGGTTCAGTTGTTGGCTGAATTTCCAGTGGTGGTGCTTGGTCAGCTGGCATCAAACTGACATCATCATCTTCATCGAAAGTAGGTAGGAGGGTGAGAGGGGCTGCACCGGAAGTTGAAGATGTTGCTGTGGCTGTAGCTGTTGCTGTGGTTGTTGTTGCTGTCAAAGCCGGCGGCATGGGTTGCACCCGGGACTGCATAGTGACACCTGATCTGGATGGCTGCCACACGATGTGACTCCTCAGGAAGCCGAAATGCTCCTTGATGTAGATCCCCTGATTGGACAACTCCCTCACTGCGGCCCCGGCCTTGACATTGCTCAGTTTTCCCACCTTGGTCCATATAGACTTGTACCCGGTGATGAGCCGCTTAGAGTCGTCCAACCCCATCTCATTAGCCTTCTCCTCCCGGGCATGCCGCTTTAAGGTGATGTTATTGTAGTCGGTTCGTCCTTTGACATAAATGTAGTCATTTAAGCGTAACCACTCCAACATCTCCATGTGCTGCTCACTTGTCAGAGCTAGAGTGTCCAGCTACTTGTTCTTCACTGCCATCTTACCCTTTGACAACTGGACTGGTGGAGGCGGCGTCATGTCCCAGGCAGATTCCTCATCTGATGACAACCCCGAAGTTGAGGGTCACGTTGGTGGTCTTCTCCATGTTTTGGTGGCCACCTTCTGCGCAACCCTCTTCGATGCTACTCTCTTCCCAGTTAGTTTGGTCTTGATGTCATGTGTCCTTGGTGCTGCTGGATTTGGAAATGAGCCCTCCAGCATGGCACCATCTTTTATGCTCCGGGTTATCCGGGAGTAGTCTGGGGGTGGTCCGGGAAGTCCGGGGGTGAATGGGGGTGAACCAGGGGTGCAACGGGGATGGTCTGAGCTGTCCCGGGATAGTCTGGGGCTCATCCGGGTTTGTCCGGGGGTCCCCGGCCCAGTCCAGCGATAATCCGTGGATACACAGGGGAGTCCATAGGTGGTCCGGGGTCGATCCGGGGTTGTCCGGGGTTGATCCGGGGTTGCCCCGGGTTGTCCAGGACTGATCCATGACTACTCCGTGGATACACCAGGTAGTTCTGGTGTGGTCTGGCTCAGTCCGGGGTGATCCAGCCTCTGGACCCTGGCTAGACCATGGCTCGTCTGGTTAGGTGTGACAGCAAGCCCAAAAACGACCAAAATACGATTTTTTCCAGGGCTGTCCAGGACAGTCCAGGGGAGTGGTCCAGGGGTGGTCCGGCTAAAAATCTTGGGTTCGTCCGGGTAGGTGTAACTCAAAACCATCGGCTATGCAACTTTAAGCATCTATTGCTGCATTGAAGGGAATACTGAGTCAATATAATATAACCTATTAACTCAGAACCCTCAGGTGTCAGAGTTTTGACATGAAAATTTCCACATTTAATTTGGCATCTTTGCACTTAAATATATCAAAAGGTGCAAATATCTCAAAAGGTGCAAATATCTAAAAAAAAGTCCAAATATCTCACAAGGTGCTAATATCTCAAAAGGTGCAAATATCTCAAAAAGTGCAAATATCTCAAAAGGTGAAAATATCTCAAAACGTAGCCAATCAATACAAAGGAGACAGGGTGGCCGAATGACTTGAGCGCCCGGCTCCCATTTTGGTAAGTCATGGGATTCAAACCACAGGATTCGAACCTGGCCATGTCAAACCAGTGACTTAAAAATTGATACTTGTTGCTATCTAGCCTGGCGCTTGGCATTATTAGGATAGGGCAAGGAGCAGTGGAATGAGGAAGACCAATTAGCTGCGATTGAAATTTCCCCTGCTTAAAGTTGCATAGTCCGATGGTTTTGAGTTTCTCTCATTCTTTCTGAGATAAAGATATTGCATTGATTGTTATATTCTACCTCACTTTAGTTTTTTAATTTAATTTTAAATGGCTAACTTTTGAGATATTTGAAGTGCAAACACGCCAACATTTTAATGTTGCCAAGCATACCAAAACTCTGATGCCATAGATTTCTGCAATAACAGGTTCTATTAAATTGCCTCAGGATTCCCTTCTATGTGGCAACACATGTTTCGTTTCTAATACCCCTGTCACACTACGACGTAAGAACCAACATAGGTCACTTTTGGTCATTATGTTGAGGTATGTTGGGTTACGTTATGATGATGTCAGAATGACATTAGACCGACATCGAGATACGTCATGTTACATCATGTTACGTCGGCACGCGTCAAGGTTTTGAACATGTTCAAAACTTTTGATGTAGCTTGACGTGATGCTCTGACGTTTGGGTGACGTCACACTCATGTTACGCCGACATTAGACATGCGGGAGGGATGCATCGGCTATGTTAGATCAACGGTGCGTTGTTTGGTTGGTTGTTTGGTTGTTGGTTGATTGTTGGTTGGTTGTGGATTGGTTGTTGGTTGGTTGGTTGGTTGTTGGTTGATTATTGGTTGGTTGTTGGTTGGTTGTGTATTGGTTGTTGGTTGGTTGTTGGTTGGTTGTGGATTGGTTGTTGGTAGTTGGTTGTGGATTGGTTGTTGGTTGGTTGGTTGTTGGTTGGCTGTGGATTGGTTGTTGGTTGGTTGGTTGGTCATTGATTGGTTGGTTGTTGTTTGTTGGTTGGTTGATTGTTGGTTGGTTGGTTGTTGGTTGTGGATTGGTTGTTGGTTGGTTGGTTGTTGGTTGGTTGTTGGTTGGTTGTTGGTTGGTTGTTGGTTGGTTGTTGGTTGGTTGTTGGTTGGTTGGTTGGTTGTTGGTTGGTTGTTGGTTGGTTGTTGGTGTTGGTTGTTGGTTGGTTGTTGGTTGGTTGTTGGTTGGTTGTTGGCTGGTTGTTGGTTGGTTGTTGTTTGGTTGTTTGGTTTGTTTGGTTGTTTGGTTGTTTGGTTGTTTGGTTGTTTGGTTGTTTGGTTGTTTGGTTGTTTGGTTGTTTGGTTGTTTGGTTGTTTGGTTGTTTGGTTGTTTGGTTGATTGGTTGATTGTTGGTTGGCACAATGCTATACTGACGTTATGCTCACGTCAACTACGCTACATCGACGTCCAACTTGTGCCGCAATTTGCATACTACGCCGAGAACTTCGACGTAATATAATTATTTTCACGTTGTGCCTACGCTGACGTTGTTACGTCGTAGTGTGACAGGGCCTTTAGGTAGACTTGCAGAATCAAATCTTGGTGATTGTTTTGGGTTTCAAACTTTGATGCTTCATCTGACTATGCTACTTTAATCAAGTAATGTACGGGGACAAATAAAAAGTTATTTCAAACCAAAATAAGGTAAATTATAGCAATCAACCTAACATATTTATCTAAGAAAATGACAGGAACTCAACTCCATCGAACAATGGAAATTTTAAGACAGGCATTCCGCCTTCCTGTCAGCCGCCCTCTTCTGACAATGTCCGTGCACATGCGCAGAGAGCCGGCTCATTTACGACACCGGCGTCTGTATGTCATTTATGACAGACGTGAGTGGGTGCCTATTTGTTTTGGCGTCAGTTCTGATTGCTATGTATTTGACTTTGTCATACAATCATACAGAGTATCCATATCATAAATGCATATATACATGCTACTTCAGGCAGGTGGAATCCCTCCTTCAGCAATGACCACCAATTCGACCACACTCTATTTCATGGTAAAAGAAGAAAAGAAAAAGAAAAATTGATATCAATATTATGTGTCTACAAATATATGTAGAGACATAAAACTATAAAGTCGTCATGAGTGCGCACTGCTACAAGTATGGACGTGTCCTGAAATTACCTTAGATTTTGCCAGGAAGTAAAACTCCCACAACCAACCAACCATACATGTGTGTATATACATGCACATGTATATTTGTATATATATATATACATATATAATATATTTCTATATATATATATATATACGAGCCTGTCTCAAAAGGTGCTAACTCTTTTTTTGTCCATAGTAACAATTGACACAAAACAGCACAGAAACGGTTACACTGAGAACACAAGGACATTTGCTTCAAATCAATATGTATTCTATTGGGATTATGAAACACCATGTAAAAAACAAATCAGTTTATCCTGAGCAAATACATAAGTAGATAGTGTGTTGATCGTTACTATGGACAAAGTGTTGTCCCATATTGCTTAGCACCTTTTGAGACAGTCTCATATACATATATTCATGCCTGATATGACCTTAGATGTTGCTAGAACGTAAAACAACAACAAACAATACATATATTTATGTATACATGCAAATACATATATAATATATTGGTATATATAAGCCATGTATGTATAAAACTCAATTTATATTTCACACTACATATACATATATATATATATATATATATATATATATATATATATATATATACAGTAAAACCTCTCTAACCGACCACTTCCACAGATCGACCACTCCCCTTGATCGATCGCTTCATGTGGGTCCCAATAATATCTTTGTAAGGATATTCTACCTCCCGAAACCGACCACCTCCCTAAATGGACCGCATAAAGTCGGTCCCAGGGTCGATCGATTTAGAGAGGTTTTACTGTATATATATATATATATATATATATATATATATATATGATGCCTGAAATACGTTGTCTCTGAAATATGATAATGCTATTCATTTATTGTCACCGTCGGACTATGGCCTTGTGAATAAAGGTATGTAAAAAGCCCTTTCTGTTCCATGTATTATAGCCTCCCCCCCCCCCCCCCCCCCCAGGGTCATATTTCATCTCTGTTTTTATCGCATGTTATAAAAGTGTAAGGCGTATCCTTTGAGTGTTTGAATTATGGATTCCTGTTCGTCGGCTCCCATCAGGCTTATTGAGAGCGTGTATTCAAACTGGTGTGCGCTATCAGATTTTTAAATTTAAAAAAAAGGAAGATTGTATTAATGCCTTTTTTGGACGAACATGAAGAATTTTATGTAATTATTTTGTCCGTGCTATCATCGTGTGGGTGTGGGTGTGGGTATGGTGGGTGTGGGTGTGGGTGTGGGTGTGGATGTGGGTGTGGGTGTGGGTGTGGGTGTGGGTGTGGGTGTGGGTGTGGATGTGAGTGTGGGTGTGGGTATGGTGGGTGTGGGTGTGGGTATGGTGGGTGTGGGTATGATGGGTGTGGGTGTGGTGGTGGGTGGGGGTATGTGCATGGTGGTGGGTGGGGCGTGGTGGTGGGTATAGATGTGGATGTGGGTGTGAGTGTGAGTGTGGGTGTGAGTAAGGATGTAGGTTTGGATGTGGGTGTAGATGTGGATGTGGGTGTAGGTTGGGATGTAGGTGTGGGTGTACGTATGGATGTGGGTGTGGGTGTATGTATGGATGTGTGTGTGTGTGGGTGTGGATGTACGTATGGATGTGGGTGTGGATGTGGGTCTGGGTCTGGGTCTGGGTGTACGTGTGGGTGTAAGGAATAAGTAATGTTTTGGGATAACCCAGCCTACTCAATATAAAAGGTCATACTCTGTTCATAATAGAGTATCTCCACCGCCACTGTTCCGTCTGATGGCAGTAACAATAACAGACATTGTACCGGTGTGGTATGTGCTCTGTGGAAAAGGTCTTATCGAAGGTTTCCCCTCACAAAGGTCCTTTAGAAGATATCTCCCGCCAACCTTTCCTCTGATGGCAGTGACAATAGCCGTGTTTACACGGGGAATTGTGAAACGTTCTAGACAAGGCGATTTATATGATGCGTTTTTTAGGTGCTTTTACACGGACAGAGTTTAAAAAGTGTTTTGGCGCCGGGAACCAGCAGCCTGTGGTGCGCCTGTAGCCGGTGAGCACTGCTATGTGTTTAGTTTACACTCGTCGATTCGACTCAGATGTAGCTGCTACGATAATATCGCTTGGAATATAAGGTTAATTTAATTAAATTTAATTATTTGAGTATGAAATTCTGTTAAATATGATCGCATTCAGTAGATTTCGGCCTAATCGGGCCCCAACACTGCCGGGAACCAGCTGAAACGCTTCATCTATACTACCTCGCGAGGTGGTCTAGATGAAGCGTTTCATATGAAGCGATTCAGCCCTAAAACGCCTCAGAGTCGCGTTTACACGCCAAATGTGTGTCGATCTAGGCAAGTGGTTTCATATGAAACGTTTTAAATCGCCCGTGTAAACAGGGCTAATGATTGCTATTGTGGCAGTGTGCAGCATGCTCTTAGTAAAATGTGCTATAGAAGATTTCCACCAGCATCCTGCCCTCTGTTGGTAGTGGCGCGAACTAAGATCGCAGGTAGCACCTCACAATATATAGTGTTCCGTGAAAAAAAGGTATTGTAGAGGATTTCCACTATCAACCTGCCCTCTGATGGCAATGGCAATAATTAATTCATCGGTAACAGCTCACTGTGTATACTCGAAGGAAAAGGGTCTATTCAAGGTTGTTTGCCAGGATCTTGCCACTGTTTGTCCGGAGGTACGTAGAACAATGGACAAAGACCTATTATTTGAACAGTTAGTAAATAATTGGGCTGCAATTAAGGCGTCAAATGCTCAGATTCAATTGGATGGATTAGTCATCCTGGTAGAGTTTCTAATAAACAGAGGATGTGACGTTATGACTGTCTGGGAGACCCTGTTAAAACTGCATTGCATAATCTGATGAAAACAGCATATTTTCGAAAGCAACACAATCACCTACATTTGATCCTACATATCAAAAATAGACGCAGGTGCATTTGTTTAATATATTAAGCATTGTGCTGCATCGAAGCGTTGTTGGCTGTCCAGTAGACCCATTTGCAGTTTGGGCTATTTTCCGTTCCAACCAGTGGTCCACAATTGCTTCATCAAAGGATTGTAGTGCTGCCCTGTCTGTGGGCAAGAGCATATTAAAGAACCCTTGTTGCTTATCGGAAAGAGTAGCCTATGTGGCAGCAGTGGGTTTCCACAGAAGAAATATGTCAGAATGACCATACGTTTGGCATCCAATAGCCGATGATAAAAATCAATGTGCTCTAGGGGACTTTTAGAAGCGGTGTTGGTTTTGTAAGCTAAGATTCCTTACATGTGGTATATGGTATGCGGTATGCGAATGCGACAAAAAATCGAAATGCCTTAAAGTCAATGGACTACATTCCTTACACGTGGTATGCGAATGTGAATGCGAACGCGAATGCGAATGCATCAACTCAATCGGTCCCTGTAGCCATCGGTGCGGCATGTGGTATGCGGCACGCGGTGTGCGAATAGAAATGTAAGTCGCACTTGTTCATTAGGTTTACACTAGGAGAGGCGACTGATCATTACGGAACGGTCACACACAGGGGTGCTGAGTGGAAACATATGGTAGTGGTGGTGGGGGTAGACGCTTGCCGCTTACCGAATAGAAGGAATCCTCCCATTTGCATACCGCATACCACATACCGCATGCCACATACCGCGTAGAAGGAATCTTAGCTTCATGGCTTTGTATCCTAGCAACAGGCATGGATGGGAACGCTAAGTGAATTTAAAGTTGCATAGTCCGATGGTTTTGAGTTTCTGTTTTTTTTTTATATCTGAATATTTTGAATATCATTGTTATAATTTACCATACTTTAGTTTAAATTACTAACCTTTGAGATATTTGAAGTGCAAACATGCTAAATTAATTGTGGCAAGCATGCCAAAACTCTGACACCATAGGATTATGCAGTAACAGATTCTATTAAATTGACTTAGTGTTCCTTTCTATGTGGTGACAAATGTTTAATAAGTGCACAAGTATCCAAGTTATATATTTAGGATAAGATCTAGAAAGGTTTCTGTTTTCATCGGACATTGCAGCTTTATGTATCTGTAGTGCATAGACTGGTTGTTGGTGCACATGACATACACTGTACACACTACACACCACCCACCACACACTGCACACACCACCACACACACAACACGCTGTATTCATCCCAGCAACAGCAGCGAAGAGAATTCTAAGTTAATTTAAGTCTAAATACTATGTAAATACTCACATTGATCTGACTAATATTGATCTAGTTATATGACACTATTGTTACCATATTGCTAAGGAACCTTTGGGTTACAGAATTTCATTGTGTTACATGCTGCAAATTGTGTTTTCAACAGTTATTGTATACCTTATTCTATATACCCTTTGTGTAAATAACCCTGAATTGAAAAATGGCTGGAAGACCAGTGCTTTGGCACTGACGCAAGACTTATTCAGCAGAATAAACATATTTACCACGCACAAAAATAGAATATAGCCGTCACTGCTGAAGTCTAGGTGAACAGCATTTCGATGTATATTCCAAAATTAATTTCACATGTTTACACTTCAAATACCTCCAATGTTATCCATTTATAATAGAAAGTAATTCCAACTAAAGTCTGGTAGATTATACTGATCGACCTAATATATTTATCTGAAAAATATGGCATAGCATTCGTAACCATTGGACTCTGCAACTTGAAGGCAGTGGCCTGATTGGAGAACTCGTGGTTGGGAATTCAATTATTTCACAACAGGAGTATGAGCTCAATGCGTGTCAGACTAAAGCCAAACAAAAATGATGGTGCACACATCACACACACTGGACATACAGTGCACACACTGCCCACACGTTGGACACACTGCATACACTGCACACATGTTACACACACTGCACACACACTGCACACATGTTACACACACTGCACACACCACACACACTGCACATATGTCACACCGACTGCACATACTGCACACACTGCACATACAGTGCACACACTGCACATGTGTTGAACACACTGCATACACAGTGCACACCCTGTACATGCGTTGAACACACTGCATACACTGCACACATGTTACACACACTGCACACACTGCACACATTTTACACACATTTTACACACACTGCACACACTGCACACACCGCACACACTGCACATATGTTACACATACTGCACAAACTGTACACACTGCACACATTGCACATACAGTACACACCCTGCACACATGTTACACACACTGCACACACTGCACATACTGCATACATGTAACACACACTGCACACACTTCAGACATGTTACACACAATGCACACACTGAACATACCGCATACATGTAACACACACTGCACAAACTGCACACATGTTACACGCACTGCACGCACTGCACACATGTTACACATACTGCACACATATTACACACACTGCACCCACTACACACATATTACACACACCTTGGACACACTGCACACACTGCACACATGTTACACATACTGCACACATATTACACACACTGCACACACTACACACACATTACACACACTGCACACATTGTGCACACTTCACACACGGCACACACTGCACACACATTGCACACAGTACACATACATTGCACACACTGAACACACACTGCACACACTGCTGAGTCCAATGGAAGCTAAACATTTCGAAAAACAAAATACTTAGCTATATTTGCTGCAACTTATATACTGTGGCCCTCATCAAACATATATTGCAAAGCTAATGCTCCCATCCAATGCTAATATTATAAACTCTGTTTAGTGAGTTAGATTTTGGTTTCAATTCATACATATTTAACGGCTTCAAAATTGCATAGAACAATCATGTGTACTGTCATTTAGTACAACCCTGACCAGTTCAGATTTTCATTTAAATGTCAATGTAGGCATGTAAATAAGATTACCTGAACTGACAAAATAAACACCACAAACTTTCACCATGAATATGGGCCCTTGCAACTGACACAACACTAACTCATCAGGAATCAATCAATCAATCAATTAATGCAGTGTTCATATGCCCGAAAAGGGGCAACAATATCCATGGCCAGCATTTCCGTTTGCATATCAATATTACTGTACCCTCTTGTTTTCTTTCAGTGTATAGACGACAGGTGAAAAAGCTGCATGCCTTCATGATGTGACATCTGCGTTCAATCATGAGGCTAACCTGGAAGGACAAAGTGACGAATAAGGAAATACTTGAACGGATGGGGCTGCCCTCTATGGAAGATCTTCTGATCAAAAAGAATCTCCGGTGGACTGGACACCACCTCATGAGGATGTCATCAGACAGGCTACCAAAGCAGATCCTCTATTCTCAACTGTCTTCTGGCTACAGAAAGAGAGGGCGGCCTCATCTCCGGTTCAAGGATACCATCAAGAGAAACCTGAAGCTGAGAGACATTCAGACTGACTCATGGACGCAACTCTCACAGCAGAGAGCTAAATGGAGAGCGGCAGTCAAGTAACGAAAGCAGGCTTTGTCGCATCGCGACCGACAGCATGATGATGATGATGTTTTCTTTCATATATTTCCAATGTTAACCCTATATAATTAGAGCCACTTTAAACTAGGGTAAAGTAGATTATAGAATTACACTTGATACATCTATCTAAAAGAAGAAACTATGGCTGAATTTATTTCAAAACCATAAGGTTATTCAAATTTAATAATAAGACTAAAATATATATTTTTGCTGGATAATACAGTTCAGGCATGCTTGATGAGAAAAGGGAAGATGGATGCAATACAATACTAGGATATACCAGTGAAGTTAGTTGCTTGTTGTTGGAGTTTGTATCCTGGCAACATCTAAGGTCATATAAGCATGGATACCAACTTCTGACAGTGCGCACTCATGGTGACTTTATAGCACTGCCTCATTGGGAAACCGGGCTGCTGGCACCATGACCTGATATCCCACTCAGTCACATCATCCTGACACTGAGCTAACCAGTATTTGCTCTATCCCATTAATGCCGAGTGCCAAGCTAGGAAGCAACAAGTATCACTTTTATAAGGAATCGGTTTGACTCTACAGGGTATTTAACTCCGGATCTCCAACCTGCCAGGCCTGCACTCTACCGAATCAGTTACTGAGTCGACTGGGAGCGGACTCCCCATCTTCCACACGGGAAGCCTGTGCTCTACCGATTCGGCCAACACGTCCGGTATTCATGTTCAGCATGCGCTTGTCAGTTGTAACTGAATTGGCAATTCAAAATTCGAATTGGCAGTAAACGGCTAACTAACCAGCAGTGCACATCACACAGCGCCTGACAAACGTCAATCATTAGTCACTGGGCAGAGTTGTTGCCACCTGCCGACTAATTGTCGGCAGGGGTATGCTTAGCATAACTCAATCATTAGACCAGTAATGTAGTGTCATAGCTCCGGGGTGTTACACACGTAGGTTCAGTTGGTGTCTGGGTACTCGTGAGCAAACCTCAAAGTTAAGCACATTGGGGTGTGGATGTGGGTATGGGTGTGGGTGTGGGTATGGGTGTGGGTGTGAGGCTGTGGGTGTGGGTGGGTGTGGGTGTGGATGTGGGAGTGGGTGTGGGTATGGGTGGGTGTGGGTGTGGGTGTGGGTGTGGGTGTGGGTGTGGGTGTGGGTGTGGGTGTGGGTGTAGGAGTAGGTGTGGGAGTGGGTGTGGGAGTAGGAGTGGGTGTGGGAGTGGGAATGGGTGTGGGTGTGGGTGTGGGTGTGGGAGTGGGTGTGGGAGTGGGTGTGGGAGTGGGCGTGGGTATGGGTGGGTGTGGTTGTGGGTGTGGGTGTGAGTGTGGTGTGGGTGTGGGTGTGGGAGTGGGTGTGGGTGTGGGTGTGGGTGTGGGAGTGGAGGTGGGAGTGGGCATGGGTATGGGTGGGTGTGGGTGTGGGAGTCGGAGTGGGTGTGGGTGTGGGTGTGGGTGTGGGTGTGGGTGTGGGTGTGGGAGTGGAGGTGGAGTGGGCATGGGTGGGTGTGGGTGTGGGAGTGGGTGTGGGTGTGGGTGTGGGTGTGGGTGTGGGAGTGGGTGTGGGAGTAGGTGTGGATGTGGGTGTGGGCGTGGGTGTGGGCCGGGAGTGCGGGTGGGGGTGGGGGTGGCACTGGTTATATACACCGGGCGCGGTGGGCGACTTGGTAGAGCGTGGGCCTCACGTGCGGGAGATCAGCAGTTCGGTTCCAAGTCGAGTCAAACTAATGACTTATAAAATTGATAAATATCACTACCTAGCCGGGTGCTCGGCATAAATAGATTAGGGCAAGGACTGGTTGGCTCAGTCTCAGGCCAATGTGACTGATCGGGATATAGAGTCATGGTGTCGGTTACATGATTTCCCAGTGGGGCAGCATTATAAAGTCGCCATGAGTGTGCACAGTCACATGTCAATACCCATCATGATATTACCTTGGATGTTGCTGGGATGTGAACCTCCAACAACCAAAGAACCTGGTTACATACACTCTACTCTAACACAACAGGATATGATAAGTTAAATTAGCATAATCCCACTCATTTTGCGGTCCTGCCATATAATAGTGACGTGTGGGGAGATGAAAATCGAAAGTATTGCGACTAGAGAGGGATTAGCACCCACATCTCTTACATTCAAGGTCAGTTTGCTAACAATTACACCATCTAAGCTCCCTGATGTCACAACCCTATCCACGCATACCTGTATATGTGGCTCGTTGCCTGAGAGGTCAGTGCAGGCTACTACACTCGTCCCCCTGGAATTGTAAGTGTTTTAAATGGTTTACGTCCATGAGTTGTTTTAATTGACCAATTTCATATGACGTCAGCACGTGTATTTAGGTCAGTGTGCGCGTCTCTTGGCTGCAGGACAACATCCGGTCACACTGCAAACTCAATGGCTATGAGCAATCTTCATAGAGAAAATGTTAAAGATCTCTAAAACCCCACCACCTGGAAACCAACGGATTGGAATACACATAGAAAACATGTTTACCAAAAGGATTATATTAAATTGATACGGTTAGGGTTCTGGATTTCTATTAATTTTGAATAAAACTGACGTTTTGCACTGCGCGTACCGGCAAACTGCCCCCGAAGGGTAAAACACCGCAGTGATGTGTGCTGCAGCAATGCTATGTCTATGCGGAGCATTTATTTTTGTAAAATAAATTTAAAAGCTTTCATTGGATCGATTAAAAATATTTTAATGCGCGATTGAAGAGGAAGATCTGAAGTATTTAATGTAACCTGAGAGCAATTTACGCTGAAAGTATTAAAAACAGAGATAATTGCGAAAGTTGGGATATTCTGAGTGTCAGTGCCAGTGTTAGCCTTACCAAAAAGTGCCCGGATGTCCGACATCGAGAATGCGGGTGAGCAATCTTCATACAGAAGTGAAATATCTCTAAAACCACACCACTTAGAAACAAACTGCTTGGAATACATATAGAAAACATATTCAACGAATAGATTATATTAAATTTATATGGTTAGGGTTCTGGATTTCTATTAATTTTAAATAAAATAAACGTTTTGCACTGCACATACTGGCAAACTCAGTGGCAGTGTGCATTCGTTCTGCAGCCGAGCTGCGCGCGCATACACAATGTTTACAAACATTGAAATAGGTCTATGCTTACAATTACATACACTCAGGCAATGCACACATTTAATACATATACACCTACACAGGGTGATGAAAATGGGAAATCTTGCAAGAATCGAATGCACATCTCTTGCATTCCTGGACAGTGTGTTAACCATTACACCACATAGGCTCCCTCATGTCACCGCTCTATTCATGGCTACTTGTCTATGTGGTTCCTTACCTGAGAGGTCAGTACAGGCTATCGTATATATATCTTTTGTTTGTTTGTTGATGTTTTATGTCCTAGCAACATCTAAGGTCATATCAGGACGGGTACTGACTTGTGACAGTGCGCACTCATGGCCACTTTATAGTGCTGTCCCACTGGGAAATCAGGCCACTGGCACCATGACCCGATGTCCCACTCAGTCACATTATCCTGACACTGAGCTAACCAGTCCTTGCCCTATCCTATTAATGCCGAGCGCCTGGCTAGGAAGCGACATGTACCAATTTTAAAGTCATTGATTTCACTCAACCGGGAACCGAACTCCCGACCTTCCACACGCGAGGCCCACGCTCTACCGATTAGGCCACCGCGCCCGGTCGTATATATATATATATGTGATGCCTATAATAAGTTAAGCTTATAATATCTTAAGTGATGCCTAACTTATTATAGAAGTATAAATTCGTGGAGGGGGAATACATGTTCTATTACCTTATATATATCCCCGAAGCCTGACACAACATTACACTAAAGTCTATGGCGAAAAGTTTAAACATTCTAGTACCCGGAACCTTTCAGAACTCATAACAACAATCTCTTATAGCATTGGTCCCTCTTTTCCCAACAAGTCTCGAACGGACCAGATGCCTATATCAATAAGATTAAGAGTGTTGACTGGCCTCCCATGCAGGCAGTCGTCGGTTTGAACCCCGACCGAGTCAACTCAAAGCCAACCAGACGGGGTGGCCGAATGAGGTAGAGCGGCCGTCTTCCCTGTTGGTAGACGGTGGGATCGTGGGTTCGAACCCTGGTCGAGTCAAACCAATGACTTAAAAATTGATACTTGTCACTTCCTAGCCAGGCACTCAGCATTATTAGGATATGACAATGACTGGTTGGCTCAGTGTCAGGATAATGTGACTGAGTGGGATATCAAGTCATGGTGCTGGTGGCCTGGTCTCCCAGTGGGGCAGCACCATAAAGTCGCCATGAGCGCGCACTGTCACAAGTCGGTACCCGTGCTGATATGACCTTAGATTTTGCTAGGATGTAAAACAACAACAAACAACAAAACAAACATCAACTCAAAGCCAATGACTCAACAAATTATATTTGTTGCTACCTAGCCTGATCCTCAGATTGATTGGGATTGGGCAAGGACTGGTTTGCTCAGTATCATGATAATTTGATTGAGTGGGAAATTGGGTCATGGGTCTTGGTGGGGCCATATGCATGAGTTGGGGTTAGCGAGCCAAACCAGTGGTTAGGGGCGATCTCTGGGTTAGCGGCGAAAAGTCGGTATGTATGGACCAGTGTTACGGAAACTCCGCGAGTTTAACGTCGTCTACGCAAACCCCAACCCATATCAAGTTTACCGTCGAGGTTAAGGACCGATTAGGCACAAATCTATTCAATGCGATCATATTTAACAGAATTACATACTCAAATAGTGAAATTTCATTAAATTAACCCTAAATTCGAACCGATATTAACGCCTCCGCTACAACTGCAGCAATATTAATATTATCAAATCGACGAATGTACACAAAACAAATTGCCGCCGCCACCGCATCGACATCGCTATCCATACTGTCGAAGATCAACAAAACATCGCCGCCACTGCCGCCACATCGGCGGCAATATATTGGGCCCAAATCTATTCAATGCGATCATATTTAACAGAATTGCATACTGTACAAGTGATATTTGAGCAAATTAACCGCAAAAACTAACCGAAAGTAACGCTGCCGCTACAACGGCGGCGATATTAATATTGTCAAATCGACAAATGTACACAAAACAAATAGCCGCCGCCGATTCGGCGCAGAGGGATTTCCCAAATCTATCAATAACTGCTAGGTTAGCTAACGCCTCCACGCTTTGGCTCCATCCATACCCCATGATTGAATTTCCAACGCCGGCATTAGCTAACCCGGACCCGGCCCTTAACACCGGAGCCGATAAATAATTCTTCATGCATACGGGCCCAGGTCTCCCAGTGGGGACTATGAAGTCGCCATAAGTACACACCGTCAGAAATCGGTGTCAGTCCTGATATGTCCACAGATGTTGCTTCGAGGTAAAACCCGCAAATGCATTCTAATAAATACTAATGCTATCTGGGTTTGGAGCCACCACACGGGATGGTCGACTGAGTTGAGCGCCGTCTGCTGTTTAGGGATATCAGGGGCTCCAAACCCATGGGTTTGTGTGTTCGAACCCTGGTCGAGTCAAACCAATTACTTAAAAATTTATACTTGTCGCTTCCTAGCCAGGCGCTCAGCATTATTAGGATAGGACAAGTACTGGTCGGCTCAGTGTCAGGATAGTGTGACTGAGTGGGATATTAGGTCATGGTGCTGGTGGCCTGGTCTCCCAGTGGGGCAGCACTATAAAGTCACCATGAATGCACACTGTCACAAGTCGGTACCCGTCCTGATATAACCTTAGATCTTGCTAAGATGTAAAACAAGAACCAAACCACAAAATAAGGTTTTGGAGCCCCCCACTGTCTACCTGTGTATTTGACGTGCACTGAAGTTATAAACTAGTATACTTCTCTTCCCTTAAAAGCTGTATAGTTCAATGGAGCGTCAAATTTTCAAAACCAAAACAATTATGTAGATTTGATTCTACATATCTGCCTTAGATACTGATGCATGTATTAAGCATTTATTGCTACATAGAAGAGGATACTGAGTCAATTTACTAGAACCTGTTGCTGCAGAAGCCTATATAGTGTCAGATTTTGTATGCGCTTGCCAAAACATATTTGCCATCTTTGCATTTCAAATATCTACAAAATTAGCCATTTAAATCAAAAGTTATGCTTGCCATATCCATTTAAATTTAAAGTTACTTCAAAACTAAAATATGTTAGATTATAATGATCAACTGAATATATTGATCTAAATGACAGAAACTAAAAACTATCGGGCTCGGCAACTTTAAGTAAGTTCCGCAGAACATTGTTTACATGACTGGAAAGATGGAGTTTGCCGTCATTACAGAACAAATGAGGTGACCTTTAGAACAGAGGCAGCCATAAGGAGAGAGCCAGAGCAAAGAATGGGAGAGAGTTTTGTTGTGTTTGTTGTTTTCCGTACTAGTAACACCAAAGGTTAAATCACAATGGGGACCAATTTGTGACTGTGGGAGAGTAGGATGGGCTAGGGTTGGGTTATTTTTGTATTGTGATGATGTATGTATGTGTGCATGTTGAGATGAAAAGGGTTGATGTTTTTTTAGTTTGGTTTTTACGTCTTAACAACATCGATGGTCATATTAGGACGGGTACCGACTAGTGACGGTGCACACTAATAGTGACTTAATAGTGCTGCCCCACTGAGTGTCCAGGCGGTCAGCACCATGACCCGATATCCCACACAAGTCACATTATCCTGATACTGTGCTAACCAGTCCTTGTTCTGTCCTATTAATGCCGGACACCAGGCTAGGTAGTGACAAGTATCAATTTGATAATTCATTGTTTTGACTCGACTGCACTTGCTCTCTGGACCGCACTTCGTCCACACCTCTCGTCCACCAGGAGGGGGAGCCCACCGGCATTTCACTTTCTACTCTTACTCTGCCCATGTCTATGGCTCGCTGGTTGGTCACCATAGAGCAAATAGACATGGTCCTTTGACTCAACTCTCCTCATTTCTCTTTCCTAGACTCTATCCTTTCTTTCCCTCCCAGGCATACTCCTCCCCCTGACCAGGGGAGTTGTGTGCTTGGGTGGGGCCCTGTACCTTTACGTTTTCTCTCACTTTGTTCTCGTTGCTGGAACCACCGCTGCACCCATCTTTACCCGCCCTTCCTCGAAACCCTTGCTGCAGTCGACTGGATACAAGTGCTCAACTACCACCGGACGGAAGAGATTCGGGGCTGCCTCAATGCTTTGCCATTACAACATTGTAAAGATGTCCCCAGCTCTACAACCGTCACTGCTGAAGATTAATCTTCAACCAAAGATTGGGCCAATTTATCGGAGCCTCTCTACAAATGTTGCAGTTCTGCAACCAGTAACCGTCGTAAGGTTACAAACCACCCCCAAAGTCAAGACTCGACTGTCAGAAGTAAGTAGCCATCCTGATATGACCTTAGATGTTTCGAGGTCCTAAAACTCCAACAACCAACCAACCAAAGTATAACTTCAATGAAAATCAACCCCTGCAGTTCTCAGAGAACATATTTATTACAGCAGTAACTGCAGCACACAACCTTGACACAAAATATCTTCACCCTCCCACTCACCCCCACAAAAAGAAAATGGTGACTCTATAATTAGTCCTTCGGGTAATTAACCGAGCTAATGTAGGGTGGTGCATGAAATCATGCAATATCAACAATCAATTACTATCTCTCAACCAGGTGCGAGAACAATCCTCTCCCTGTTCGACACTCATTATGATCCTAATTCAGTCACTTAAATGATAATAAGGAACAAAAACGCAGGAAACTCTTTCTCTCTGGGTAATATCTCCAAGCGGCCTGTCGCTGTGGTAACCTATCTGTATGTTGTCATGACGTGCATATGTATGTTTGTGTGTATATATATATATATATATATATATATATATACACACTCAGTCAATACTTATTTGTTGTGGGAGTTTTACGTCCTGACAACATCTAAGGTCATATCAGGATGGGTACCGATTTGTGGCAGTGCACACTCATGGTGAATTTATAGTGCTGCCCCACTGGTAAATCAGGCGGCCAGCACCATGACCTGATATCTCACTCAGTGACATTATCCTGACACTTAGCTAACCAGTCCCTGCCCTATGCCTAATTAATTTGTCCTGCGCACACTAAAATACTCGAAATATGCTGTGTTTATGTATTTTCAAGCCTATTAATATTATTCTAGCAGTGGAATAGACATCTGCAAGAAGTGTTTGAAGAGTGTGGCAGTATTTAAGACGGACATGTAGGATACAATCTAGGTCAGTGTTTTGTGTCGAACATTTGATGTTTTCATAGGAGCAATAGATCGTTAAGTTTCCCGCATTGCTTTCCACTAAAATAGGTAGATATGAAATTCTCATCCATAATTTTAGTATATTGTGTTCCTGCATGCACAGTTCTTCTGCCCTCTCTCTATATATGAAGAGTTCAGGCACAAAACCATGTAAACGCCCATCCAAAAATGTAATTTAAATGAAAATATTTTACCTGAAAATAATTTTAATTCTCACTAATTCCACTTTTCATATTATCACATGGTCATGGAGCAATGAACAAAAGAGAAGTAATGTAACAAAATTAATTTTCTGAGGGTTTGATTCCAATATTTATCTCCAATTTTGGATTGGTGTTTATGTGGTTTTGTACCTGAACCCTTCATATATATATATACATATACATATACATATGTACATATATATATATATATATATATATATATATATATACATGCATAGACAATAAAACCTCTCTAACCAACCACCTCAATAAAACGACGACTCCCCTATATCGATCGCTTTATTTGGGTCCCAACAGTACCATTGTAACCATATTCTAACTCCCTAAACCGACCACCTCCCTAAATGGACCACTTAAAGTCGGTCCCAAGGTCGGTCGACTTATAGAGGTTTTACTGTGTATATATGTATATATCTGTATATATACACATATACTCACATATATATAATAGTACATATATACATATATACATAGGTATAGATACATGCATACATATAAATATACATAATATATAAATATATACACATATACACATAGATGCATATGCATACATATGCATACATATACATACATATACATATGTATACATATACATACATATACATACATATACATACATATACATACATATACATACATATACATACATATGCATACATATACATACATATATATACATACATATACATATACATACATATACATACATATACATACATATACATACATATACATACATATACATACACATACATACATATACATACATACATATACATACCTATACATACATATACATACATATACATACATATGCATACATATGCATACATATACATACATATACATATATATACATATACATACATATACATATACATACATATACATATACATACATATACATACATATGCATACATATGCATACATCTACATACACATACATACATATACATACATATATATACATACATATACATACATATACATATACATACATATACATACATATGCATACATATGCATACATCTACATACACATACATACACATACATACATATACATACATATACATATATATACATACATATACATACATATACATACACATACATACACATACACATACATAGAGATTTACATACATATACATACACATACATACACATACACATACACATACATATACATAGAGATTTACATACATATACATACACATACATACACATACATACACATACACATACATATACATAGAGATTTACATACATATACATGCATATATATAGATAAACCAATTCCCGAGTAGTTTACCCAGATACATGTACACACATAGTTATGAAATGATTTCATAAAAAAAATATTTAAAAAATAAAAAATGTCAGAGGTGGGAAGTGTAATTACGCATGACAGAAACAGGTATGTCGTACTTTCCATCAATTTATAACAATTACCCGTGCCTTATCGTTCGAAATTAGCCACCCTGACACGGCCAACCTTCACAGACTACATAATATTAATGTCCCGGCGCAATCAAAATCTGAGGTCATATCAGAAATGAGGAGGTCAACAATCACAGCGCTGAATATGTAGTTTTTCTCACCTTTACCTCTACCTTTCTTGGCTAGCATAACGTTTCCTGTCCTTTTAAGACAGCCGGTAGGACTAAGGACCCAGCGCATGGACAAAGATACAGTAAAATCCCTCTAACCGACCACCTCCCCAGATTGATCATTCACCTATATCGATCGCTTTATTTGGGTCCCAAACAGTCACCCATACAATACTATTGTAATGATGTTTAAAAACCTCCCTAAACCGACCACCACCCTAAATGGACCATTTTAAGTCGGTCCCATGGTCGGTCGATTTAGAGAGGTTTTACTGTACAAGTTGATTGATGAGCTCTGCGTGGTTATGTATGATTCATGTGTAATTATGCTTCAGTGTTAGGTGTGTCTGAGGAAGATGACCTAGATCTGGTTGGTGGGTAGTTAGTTTCGTATTATTGGCACCCACACAAGGGGTGGGATCTGGTGCTCAGGGCTGTTGTGCTGACAAAAGTCATAAAAGACATGATACTTTCGCCACCTTAAAGCGCCTCTCACACTACGACGTACGGCGTCAGTGCGTGCCCAACATACAACAATTTGGCAGTACATCGGCATTCATCAAACTTTTCAGGGGAAGGGAATAAAAATGGGTGTAGACACAACATAAACACAATGTACACACAACATACATAACGTATGCAGAACGGATCTCTGACCAGTGACCTATTGCTAGCGTATGAGAGCGTTCATGTGCCTCGCAAAATGCTTGCAAAACGCTCGCAAAACGCTCGCATACGCTCACAGTAAGCTGACCAACATTACTTCATTGCTAGAAGTATGGCATATAGGTTAAGTATGCTGGAGATATGGCAGGCATACGTTCATAGTACGTTAGGAGTATGTTATGCATCCATTGGCTGTATGCGGACTGCACATTCCCAACAGGCTGAACATATGGCTAATGTGTCCCAACGTACCCTGACCTACCCCTAACCTGCTCCTAACGTATGCTGACAAACACCTAGCGGATATGTAGCGTATGAGGAATGCATGAGCCATACATCGACATACATTGACAAATTTGAACATGCACAAACATATTTGAGCACCTCGACACACGCCGCCCTATGATGCCTTATCCCAAGCGTACCCGACGTAAGACCAATGTACACATAACATATGACAATGTACACCGACATGTTTGTCGAAAATCACATAAGTTGACATATGCTAAGGCAAACGTCGTAGTGTGACAGTCCCTTAACATTGCATAGTCCGACGGTTTTGAGGTTCTGTCACTTTTCTGAGATAAATATATTAAATTGATTGTCATAATCTATTTTTCTTTAGTTTGAAGTAACTTTTATCTTAGATTGCTAACTTTAGAGTTATTTGAAGTGCCAACATTTAAACTTCATTTGGCAAGCATGCCACAACTCTGACACCATAGGCTTCAGCAGAAGTAGATTCTATTAAATCATGGAACATAGGTGGTGTGATGGTTAGCACACTAGCCCGGAATCCAAGAAGTGTGCGTACGAAACCTAGTTTAGACGCAATCTTTCTCATTGTCATCACCAGCACAATACTACATATCCAACTTAGATATGGGTACACTCAGTAAAGATTCATGGGGCTGTCACACTACGACACTTCTCGCCGGCGAACCGTCAACGTGTGGTGATTTTGGGCGATAATTGGGGAAATGGCGACACACGCTGGGGGCGCATTATGCGCGCGTCGGTACACGTCGGTACACTATCCTTGACGTTGATGGTCGGCGCAGAACACCGGCATGCATTGCCGGTCGGCCAAGGTTTTAATCATGTAAAAAAAAAAACAACGACCGGCAGCACACGCAAATATATGGGTAAGGACGTTAGGAGGACGTTAGGCGGTCGTCGAGCTCCATTGGACGCGCTGGAATAACGTTATGGGAACGCTAGGCAGACGCCGCGCGTGCGGGAGGGTCATTCGCACCCGTTGCGCCAAACTGGGGCGTTGTTGTTTTACGCCCTAGCAACATTTAAGGTTATATGAAGACGTCGTGCCAAACTTCTTTTTTTTTTCCCAACGCGTCGACACACGTAGGCCATGCGCTACTAACACGCTGCGCTGACGCCAAACTTTGTCCCCAAACCGCCGAAAAGTTGGACGTTTCTCAAGGCTTAACATTTTATTTTCAATGCTGACGGGTCGCCGGTGGAAGCGTCGTAGTGTGACAACCCCATCATGAATGCAAGAAAACTAAGTCAATTCATTATAATTTATTGATGTTGAACTATATTTTAACGTACACCCAGCATTTTAACGTACACACTCAAGCTCAAACACACATATATAACGAGCAAATTATAACCTTCATCATGTAACACCTGATTGAACTAATAATTCATATACTACCCACGAAGATGTAGTCAACCAAGACAATTTAAATATATCTCAAATCCACTGCTATAAAGTGCTAACCATACACACAAGTGATACCCATATTACTACTACCTGCAACCAAAACAGAGAAACGTCGGTTTGAATTTCCACTTTTCTATGATTGACGCAAGAACTTGAGAATGCACCTTGATATAACCATGACTGTTATATTTTCATAAATTCTGACATTGCACCCAGTGATTCCTCTAATTGTCAAACTAAACAATGTGCGTTATTGGATTTCATAGCAATTGCTAGTTTTGGACCTTCAGACGATGGCTTAGCACATATAATGGTCAACGAGTGAACAAAAGTCAGTTGGATTTATGACACTCCTGCATACTACTTAAAAGTGTAGCTTTGCTTCATTGTATTGTTGCTTAGTTGGTTGGTTGCTGGAGTTTTATGTCCTGGCAACAGCTAAGTTCATAACAGGACGGGTACCGACTTGTGACAGTACACACTCAGTCATGGTGACTTTATAATTATAGTACCTACCCGACTGGGAAATCAGACCAGTGGCATCATGACCCGATATCCCACTCAATCACATTATCCTGACACTGGGCTAGTCAGTCCTTGCCCTATCATATTACTGCCAAGTGCCAGGCTAGAAGTAGAAAGCGGCAAGTATCGATATTGTAAGTCATTGGTTTGACTTGATCCGGAACCAAACTCCCACAGGCCTGAATGTCATCTACGTAGATGTACATAGTAGGCTAAGTTATCATATACAGGTTAGGAACAAACTTTGAAAATTCAAAAAAACTAATATAGAAACTACTAACACCCAAAACCGCAAAGGTTGACCTAAGAAAGATCAGGTAAAGACTCCTGAGTGCGGGACCAGACCAATCCAGTATCACAGCTGTCCAGCGTTGAAAACAAGCACCCTCGCGGGAGCTTATACGTTATGGGCAGAATAAAAAACTTGTCACAGAAAAAAAGAACAAAAAAGAACTCCCGACCTTCCAGATGTGAGGCCTGCACTCTGTCGCTTCAGCCACCGCGCCCGGTTTATTGTTGCTTATAGAGGAGCATGCATTGCCCTCACAGGCAAGGTTCCAAATAGACAGATAAGCGTGGACAGGATACTTGCCTATGATAAACTCGACATTCTAATGCTTATGTATCTAGCCATGAAATGGAAGTGTGGGTTCGAGTCCCGCTTTAGACATCTGTTCCCTTTGGTTGTATCCCCACCATAATTGTGCCATCTGACTGTGACCTGCTTTTTGTGGCTTTACGGGGTTTAGCGCTTGAAATCATCATATGTGCATATATGGATTTGTGTATGCCCGCTGTGGGCATACACAGGATCTTCCATAGAGGTCAGCCCTGTGCCATCTAAGCTTGCATAAATTAGATTTTTGGCATTCTCTGTGGCGGAGTGGTTAGAGTGTCTGACTTTTTTCTAGGTCAGACTCCTAATCTGAGGGTCAGCGGTTCGATTCCCCGTGCCCCCAGCTCTGCCAATTTGGATTTCCACCGCTGTGTATAACTTACAGCATCATCAAAGGCCAGTTGCTCTCATACCATTTCTATGTGGTGTGGGATGTTAAAAATCCCTTGGGTCGGTAAAAGTATAGGCTCGGGCTTTCTATCGACCAGCAGTGGAATGAGGAAGACCAGTCGTCTATGACTGAAATTTCCCCCGCTTAAACAACTAATGGACCAAAAAAGAATTGTGGTAAAACAAAAATTTGAAGTCAAATACGACAACAACATGCTTATTTTGAGTCTTTCCACTATAAATAAACGCATGATGAAGTTACATTTACAATGATATACACCATTCTCTATTATTATGGACAATAGACCTATTTCATATGACCTCAGCATTGGTATTTAGGTCAGTGCGCGCGCTGCTTGGCTGCAGAATGGCACACAGTCACACTGCAAACTCAATGTCTATGAGCAATCTTCATACAGAACAAGTTAAATATCTCTGAAACCACACCACCTAGAACAAACCGCTTGGCACACAAAGAGATAACATGCTTAACAAACAGATTATATTAAATTCATAAGGTTAGGGTTCTGCATTTCTATTAATTTTGAATACAACTGATGTTTTGCACTGCACATATCGGCAAACTCAGTGCAGTGTCAATGGCTGTGAGCAATCTTCTTACAGGAAAAGTGAAATATCTCTAAAACCACACCACCTGGAAACAAACCGCTTCAAAAACAAACATATAACCTGCTTAACAAACAGATTATATTAAATTTATAAGGTTCAGGTTCTGGATTTCTATTAATTTTGAATAAAACTAATGTTTTGCACTGTGCGTATCGGCAAACTCAATGCATTGTCAATGGCCATGAGCAATCTTCATGGCCATGAGCAATCTTCATACAGAAAAAGTGAAATATCTCTAAAACAACACTACCTAGACACAAACCGCTTGGCATACAAACATATAACATGCTTACCAAACAGATTATATTAAATTGATAAGGTTTGGGTTCTGAATTTCTATTAATTTGGAATAAAACTAATGTTTTGCACTGCGCATTTAGACAAACTTGTGCCTTCATTCTGCAGCCAAGCTTTGCATGCATACACAATGTTTGTAGACATTGAAAAGGTTCTATGCCATTAAAATAATCGGAGTAAAGCTACATTTACAATTAACTACATCTGAAGAGTTCAGGCACAAAACCACGTAAATGCCAATCCAAAAATGGAGATAAACATTGGAATCAAACCTACACATTGTTTTTATATTCCTACTTTTTTGTTGATTGTTCATTGCTCCATAACCATATGATCATAGGACAAGTGGATTTATTGAGAATTAAATTATTTTCAGGGGAAAATCTTTTTATTTAAACCACATTTTTGGATTGGCGTTTACGGGGTTTTGCGCCTGAACTCTACATCTGTATATTATCGAGAATGCCATCGGAGAGACGGTCGTTAACATAGTCACGTAAAACAGTGACTAATATAAACATTAATGGGACGGGTGTTTATAAGTTTTAAAATTGGCAATGCAGAAATTTAAGAAAAACTAATCACAATATTTAGTCATATCCCTGTAAGTTTTGAAAGTGAGCAGAATGACCGTTGGCTCATGGCACGGAGGAGGCTGGAAGGAGAGAATCTCGCTCCGCAGCGAATATCATGGCGGCTAAGATGGACAGAGAGAAACATTAAGGGGCTGCCGTTATTTATATCCATATAATATATTCAATCAATCAATAGTTCCGTCCTCTAGTCAAGGGTTGGATGCAATGGTTCTCCACTTGTCCCGATGGTGTGCTGTTCTGATAGACTGTGAATAATTCAAGCCTGTCCACTGTGAAATATTTGTAAACCATGATGTTCTTGGTCTCCCTCTCCCTCTGCTGCCATTCACCTTCCCTTCCAACAATGTACGGTATATTGAACTCTGATGAATGATGTGGCCAAAATAAATAAGTTTCTTTGTCTGTATAGTGGCAAACAAGCTTTTCTTATTTTTAATTTTTCTGAGAACTTCTTTGTTGGTGATCTTCTTTGTCCATGATATTTTCATCATCCTTCGATAAGTCCACATCTCAAATGCTGCTAAACGTTTGTACATTTTCTTAGAGATTGTCCATGTCTCAGCCCCATACATTAGAGTAGACCACACATAACACTGAAGAATACGCTTCCTTGTTTGTATTAATATCTTACTTGATGTTAACACTCTATACATTTTGGAGAATGTTGTTCAGGCTATTGTTATCCTTCTTTTAATTTCTTCCTCACATCTCCCATCATTTGTAATCTTTTGTCCGAGATATATGAATTCGGATACTTGTTCTATGTTTGTGCCATCTATGGTTATATTGACATTTGGTTTATCTGTCTTTTTACTTATAACCATTGTTTTGGTCTTCCTGGCATTCATCCTCATGTTGAATAGTATTCCAGCTTTATTGATTCTATTCACTATATCTTGTAGGTTTTTCTCACTGTCTGCTAGTATTACACTGTCATCGGCATATCTAAGATTGTTGACGTTCATGCCACCTATTGTCACTCCCTTGCAATCTTCAATGTGTCTGAAAATCATATCTGTGTACAGGTTAAATAGACATGGTGACAATACACACCCCTGTCGAACTCCTCGTTTAATCATAACTTCATCCGATAGGCCCTGCTCCATTTTTATAAATGCACGTTGTGTCCAGTATAAGTTCACATATAGTACAGTATAAGTTCACATATAGTTATTATATAGTACATTTATTTACATGTCATCACCATCATCATGCTGTCGGTCGTGATGTGACAAAGACTCCTTTCAGTACTTGACTGCCACTCTCCATTTAGCTCTCTGCTTAGAGAGTGATGTCCATGAGTCGGTCTTAATGTCTCTCAGCTTCAGGTTTCTCTTGATGGTATCCTTGAACCAGAGATGAGGGCACCCTCTCTTCCTGTAACCAGAAGACAGTTGAGAGTAGAGGATCTGCTTTGGTAGCCTGTCTGATGACATCCTCATGAGGTGCCCAGTCCCCCAGAGATTCTTTTTGATCAGAAGATCTTCCATAGAGGGCAGCCCCGTCCATTCGAGTATTTCCTTATTTGTCACTTTGTCTTTCCAGGTTAGTCTCATGATTGAATGCAAATGTCGCACCATGAAGGCATGCAGCTTTTTCACCTACATTTCATGAAAGCTGCCTGCAAAAGTGTTGAAGTGCTGCTGGCTTTTGCAAGTTACCAGCGGCACTCTCTCAGGGAGCAAAGAGAGATTTCACACCGGCAAGAACATGTCCAGACAGGCACAAAACTATTTGTCCCTGCAGTGGCTGGTCGGGAGATGTTGGGAGTTCCATACATCAACCGCCCTTGATGCTGCCACAGTGACATGGTTTACTGTTCAGGGTTTGCTCCCTTAGCCTTTGGTTCTGTCAAGAACCTGTACCACAAGTCAGTGGTTTACAACTCTGCAGGGCAGGGCTGTCAAACTCCTTCAGGTATTGCAATACCTGCATACCCAATTTACATGTAACCTCGCTTTCATGCCAATTTCGTCAAGGTACCAACGCTGGCATAACATCAGGGATGCACTGTATACTTTGTGTTAATGAATATGGGAGTGGGATATAATTGATTGGTGTGTGATGGGTACTTGTCCAGGGGGTAGAGGACACAGGGGTAGTTGCCATGGAGGTAATGGTCCAGGGGTAGATATCCAGGAGTAGATATATAGAGGGTATTTTCCCTGATGCCATTCAATATATATGACATCCTATTTTGATACTGTACTCTACGAGATGGCAGAAACAAGTTTGTTTTATTTAATGACACCTCTAGAGCGCATTGATTTTTATCATCAGCTATTGGACGTCAAAACATATCGTCATGCTGACATATTTCTCTGGAGGAAACCTGCTGCAACCACATTGGCTACTCTTTCCGATAAACAGCACAGGGTCTTTTATATGCACTTTCCCACAGACAGGACAACACATACCACAGCCTTTGTTTTATGAACCAGTTGTGGACCACTGGTTATGAGATGGCAGAATGGGTAGGATGTCTGCCGCACAGCACAGCGCAGTATATATAACCAACACACACACACACACACATATATATATATATATATATATATATATATATATATATGATGTATAAGCATTATGCGAGTATAAAGCGGCGTAAGGGATTTTCTATGTTTTATTATATTATATTATATTATTCCGATACTATATTATTGGCCAATGGGCTCTCTGCATGTATTTGCCCCTACTCAAACGGGCACCGGTGGCTCCACCACCGCCGAACCATACTTCTGTCGCTACCACTGTCACTTGAGATCGGAACTTTTTCCGTGTGTGTGTGTGGTTGTTGGAGTTTTACGTCCTGACAACATCTAAGGTCATGTCAGGACGGGGCATATATGTATATAATATAATATGAAGAGTTCAGGTGGAAAACCCCGTAAACGGCAATCCAAAAATCATTAAAAATAACATATCTTTACCTGAAAATAATTGTTATTCTAGTTAATTCCACTTTTCTGATGATCACATGAAAGTGGAGCAATGAACAAAAAAGAAAGAATGTAAAAAATAACTTTTTAAAGGTTTGATTCCAATGTTTATCTCAATTTTTAGATTGACGTTTACGGGGTTTTGTGCTTGAAATCATCATATGTGTATATATATATATATATTATGTTCGTATATATATGAATATATATATATAGTAAACCTCTCTATACCGACCTCTCCACAGATTGACCACTCCCCTATATTGACCGCTTTATTTGGGTCCCAACAATATCATTGTGAGGATATTCTAACTCTCTAAACCGACCACTTCCCTAAATGGACCACTTAAAGTCGGTCCCATGGTCGGTCGATTTAGAGAGGTTTTACTGTATATGTAGTACTTACCACCACAGGATCACGCCGGATCTAAACCAATATTGTCCTGACATACCGGGTTTCCCATCATCAGTGGAATACTCAAACAAAAGCAAAAACTGTTCGTACTTACATCGACAAATTGTTCGTACACGACAACTTGTTTGCCAATCACAAGGGTTGCTTAAAACAGACACCACCGTAGTTGCTCACCGTTGCTCTGAAAGGAAAATCTATTCAGCACATACCCAAAAAAACTCACGGTACTTCACCATCTCCGCACTGGTGACGGGTGTGTATTCCTCCCCCATTATCGCCATATTGATTGCACGTACATCATTCTTATCTCATTATGGGTTAAGCACATTAGGCTATTTTTACCTGGAGGGAGGGTCCAATAAAACTTGCTGTCATCAATATGCATCACCAACATTAATTCTCTGAGGATCATCAACCTTTGCCCACCCACCCCTCATCAACCCAGTGTCATTCTCATCCCCCTCCGTCCATCCATGATACTCAGCCATCCCCATCCCCATCTCTTTGATTGGTGGGGTTGCCGACCTAGCAACATCCAACGTCACATTCTAGGCGGGTGGCCACGTTAGTCGCAGTGTGCAGCCATAGCGACTTCATAGTGCTGGCCGATCGGGGTACCATGACACCAACACCAGATTCCAATATCCCACTCACCCACAATATCCTAATACTCAACCAACAAGTCATTGCCTTATCCTAGTAATATCAGGCGCCATGCTAGTATCCATTTAGCTTAGTTTCTGGTTTTACTCGGCCGAGGGTTCGAACACGCGAACTCCCAGACTTGAAGCGAGCACTCTATCCACTCGGCCATCCCGTTCGGTCCCAGTCAACTTGAGTAGAACGCCATGAGGTTAATTCATGGCGTGTTCCTACTGAATTAATTATTCCCCCTTCCACCATTTTTGTTTGTAGCCCACAGAAATACTTGACATATGGGATTATATGCATAGATGGTAATTTGGACCTTTGCAGGTGTTCAAAGTATATACTAGATGTCCTTACTGCAATGATTAATGTAGTTTTAATCACGCCTATAAAGTGCCGTGTAAATATTAACTAAAATAGCAGTCACGGCATTCTAGTAACACCCCCCCCCCCCCAACACACACCCCCTTCGTCAGCCTGAAGCTGCATGTTTGGTCAATTTTAATACAGCTTAAAGTTGTGTCTATTTCTCAGTAGCTTTCTCTAATGCACAAAACATTCGAATGGCTCACTAAGCGGAAGTTATCTTTGGAGATGTTTGATAAATTTCAGATAGCTGGAATTTGTTACAAGAGACATTTTACAGTTATGTCCACGTTGCAGAGAGATAGGGTAAGTGGATATATATATATATATATGAATATATATGTATATGTGTGGATATATATATATATATCTACATGTAGCTCTATGAAATGTTGACAGAACACCCAAGTAAGGGCATATACACTAAAACCTATCTAAATCGACTGACCATGGGACCGACTTTAAGTTTAAGTGGTCCATTTAGGGAGGTGGCCGGTTTAGAGAGTTAGAATATCCTTACAATGTTATTGTTGGGATCCAATTAAAGCGATCGATATAGGGGAGTGGTCGATGTGTGATGGGGTCGGTATACAGAGGTTTTATTGTATATATATACATACATAGACATATATATATAAATATATCTATACACATCTAGACTTACCGTAGTTCTGTGAAATATTGATATACTTGTAAATTCCCCTTCTAATGAAATCCAGATGAATGCGAGGCGCGTTAGGCAAATAATTAACATTTAAATGTGCTATATATTCCTGGACTAGTAACAAACACGGTGAGAAAAAATAAACTTACCCATCCAGTCATATCGTAATTCTGGAATGCACACAAATAAATACACACATACAAAATGATGCCACTTTGTGTATATATCTATTTGATGTGAAAGCATCTTACACAGATCTACACAGGGAATAATTACCCACATTTTACCGCCTCGAGGCTATAATTGAAATTAATCAGTTTTCATATGAAACTGGCGGGAAGAGTGTCTCGGCAGTTGTCTGAAGATAAAATAATTATGCCTCGATTTATTGCGCGTTTGTATGCGTAGTGTTGATATATAACGCCGACTATAATCTAACATTTATAACTGTCCCCCGCAGGCACATCCCTCCCTTTCCTCTTCAGCTCCGTTTATAATTATTCAAATTATTCATTATTTAGCGTTTCTTTTTTTGCGCCGGTGTAAAATGAAGGGATATCATTCCCATGACATAAGCCAGGTTCCTAATTATAAACGGCTGTTGCGAGTAACAGAAATATAAAGCAACCAATCACAAAACATCTCGCAAGAAACCAAGTGAAATACAATAAAATGAGAATTGCTTAAAATAAAACAAAATATTGTTAACAAACTAAGAACAAACCTGACAAGGTCATAACCTCCCTATGAGCCTCGCTTTAGAAACATGCCCCTCTACTACCTCCTTTCCCTCCCTCCTTCCATCCCTCCCCTCACTCCCCTCCCTCCCCTCCGCTCCTTCCCCCTCCCCTCCTTCCCCTCCCTCCCCTCCTCCCCCCCCCCCCTCCCCTCCCCTCCCCTCCTTCCCCTCCTCCCCTCCCTTCCCCTCCCCCCTCCCTTCCCTCCTTCCCTCCCCTCCTTTCATCCCTCCTTCCCTCCCTCCCCTCCCTTCCTCACTCCCTCCCCCCTCCCTCCCTCCTTCCCTTCAGGGGATGCGGTGGTCGAATTGGTAGAGCGTGGATCTCGCGTGCGGGAGATCGGGAGTTACATAGTTCCCTGTCGAGTCAAACCGATGACTTATAAAACTGATACTTGTCGCTACCTAGCCTGGTGCTCTGCAATAATATGATAGGGCAAGGACTGGTTGACTCAGGGTCAGTGTAATGTGACTGAGTGGGATATCAGGTCATGGTGCTGGCAGCCTGCTCTCCCAGTGGGGCAACACTATAAAGTCGCCATGACTGCATACTGTCACAAGTCGGTATCCGTCCTGATATGACCTGAGATGTTGTCAGGACGTAAAACTCCAACATACAACCAACCACTCCCTCCTCTCCCTCGCTTCTTCCCTCCCTTTCACCCTCGCTCCTTCCCTCCTCCTTCAATCCCCATCCATCGCCCTCCCCCCCCCCCACCCACCCACCCACCCACCCACCCCCGAGCCTCGAGCCCCGGGATTATCCGATGTTAATATCATGTCAATAGCGCAGCATGCTCCAATCCTGCCGTTGAGCAGCACCACAATCCCACCCCAAACACTGCTTCGTCCCTCTAATTACCCGCCCTTGTTACCCCTCCTCTCCCAACACACACACTCCCCCTTCCCCATCCCCCTTTAGGGACCGCTGAACTAACATCTCACCACACCAGACACCCTCTCGTCCTATCCCAATATGAAAGGAACACACATATATATATACAAACGCCCCGATTTCATTTGGGCGCAATCCCGTCTGGATCGCAAGGCGACATTGTTACGATTACTTCAAACATCGTTAGGATGTCACCAGCCATCGTGACGCTCCTTCAGGGGTTCAGTACATACACAACATTGACGAGTCTTCTCCATTATGGGGAGAAATGAGTAGGGAAGTTTTGTTGTGTATTTGGTAGTAAACTCTTCCCACCCGCACCCACTCTCAGACCCTCTTTTCCCTTCCCCACCTCCTCACCTCCTCCCCTTGCCCCCCCCCCCCTTCTCTTTCCCCAGCGCACCCCATCCCCACCTCCACCATTTACGCCTCCCAGTCCCCCACACCTCCCCATCTCCACCCGTTACTCTCTTCACTCACCCAACCCCCCACCGCCTCCCTCCCTCCCTCCCTCCCTCCCTCCCTCCCTCCCCTTCATGCCCTCCCCATTCCCCCACTTCCCAACCTCCTCCCCTTACTCCCCTCGTTTATTTAACCTACACCCTCCTCCCCACCTCTCCCTTATTCTCCCCTCCATCCAGACGAGTACCTTTCCCCCCCTTCCACCCCTCCCCGCCTCCTCCTCCCCTACTTTAACGCCTAGCTCCCCCGCCTCACCTCCTCTTACTTATCCCCCCCCCCCATCCCATCTGTTCCACCACCTCCCAGTCCCAACCTCCTCCCCTTCCTTCCCCTCTCCCCCTCTCTACCAACCCTTCCCCCACCTCCACCACCTCCTCCACGTCCTCCACCTCCACCACCTCCTCCACTTCCACCACCTCCTCCACGTCCACCACCTCCTCCACCTCCACCTCCTCCACCTCCTCCACCACTTACCCCTAGCCCACCGCCCCCTCCCCACATCCTCCTCCTCCTCCTCCACCCCCGTCCTGATATGACCTAAGATGTTGCTAGGACGTAAAACAACAACCAACAAACAAACCTCCTCCCCACCTCCTCCTCCACCTCCCCCTCCTCCACCTCCTCCACCTCCCTCCCACCTCCTCCACCTCCTCCACCCTCCTCCACCTCCTCCACCTCCTCCTCCTCCTCCACCCCTCCACCCTCCTCCCCCCACCTCCTCCACCCCCTCCAGCTCCTCCACCACTTACCCCCAGCCCACCGCCACCTCCCCACCTCCTTCCATTACCTCTCCATCCCCCACTCCCCTGCACAACTCTTCCCTTCTCCCAACCCTTACCTTCCCCTCGCCACCTCCTCCCCTCAACTCCACCCCCCCCCCTCCCCCGTCCACCCCCTACATCCTCTGCTCAGCTCCCCCACTCTCCCCTCCCCACCATCCCGTCCAACATCCCTCCTCCCTCCCCTTCCCTCCTATTCTCTCTCCTACATCCCCACTGTTCCCACCCCATCCCAACCTTCCCCCATTACCTATGCATCCTCTTATCCCCACCACTTCTCCAAGTTCCTACCATTACCTTCCCCCCCCCCTCCCCCCCCCCTCCCCCTCCCCCCCTCCCCTCCGCCATCCCTCCCCCTCCCCTCCCCTCACCCCCCCTCTCCTCCTCCCTCCCCTACATTCTCCCCCCCCCCTCCCCTCCACACTCCCCCCCTCCCCCCCCCCCCCCCCCACCGCCTTCCCACCCATCCCACTTCCCCATCCCTTCCCAACCTTCTCCCCTGACCTCCTCCCTCCCCCATCCCCATCCGACATCCTCACCTCACCTACCCAATTCCCGTCCCCCACCATCCCTTTTCAACCTCCAACCCTCCCCACCTCCTTCCACGCCCACCTTCTCCCCTCACCTGCTCCCTCCCTCTCCCCCTCCCCACTCCCCATCCGACATCCTATCCTCACCTACCCACTTCCCCTCCCCCCCCCTTCCCCTTCCAACATCCTACCTCCCCCACCACCCCCTGCCAACCTCCTCCCCTCCCACACACTCCCCCAACCTCCTCCCCTCCCCACCTCCTCTCCAGACCTACCACCCCTTCCCCACCATCCCATTCCCACCCGCCATACCCCACAACCCACCCCTACCAATCATCCTCCTCACCATCCTCACCCAAACCACCACCCACCACCTTCCCACTAATACCACATTTGCATCCATAACCTGGCCGTGATGGATGCGCGTTGTTTTACCCGTGCCTCCCATCACCACTCGCCGTCCGCTTTAATACCCAGAGATCAAATCGGAATCACAACATCTGTTTAAAGCGACTCCCCTTTTTTTTCGGGGGCGGGCTGAGCGTTGAAGGCGGGCGTGCGCAAATGTTGTGTCAAAAGACGAAGCATATTCAATTATCCCCCCCACAATGCATCGGGCCCAGGGGACGTCAACACAGGAAGCCTTCTAGCTGCCAGTTTTGCTCTATTTATTTATTTTTATTTTTATATATATATTTAAGCTCTTTGAGGGAAAAAAGAAAGGGTGGGTGGGCGAGTAAAAGTGGAATGGATAAATGTATGGCCTGATGAATTAGGGAATGGAGTGAATGGGTTCCTCTTTCTATGCGACCAGTGTTAGTTATTCAATTCAATTCAATTTATTCTTATTGCAGAATCAACATGAACGGCAAACTAGGACCTCATGGATTTAATATATAAGCATATTTATATAGTGATTATACAATAATAGCATGTATATAGTCTCACGATATATAGTACCTTATAATAGTATAATTCCGATTTAGTTAATGTTGCATAGTCTGATGGTTTCTAGTATCGACTTTACATTAGTTCAAAGTTACTTTTATTTTAAATGGTAAACTTTGAGATATTTTGAGTGCAAACATGGAAAATTAGTTTTGGCACGCTTGCTAAAACTCTGACACCATACAGTTCTGCAGTAACAGTTTCTGTTAAATTGACTCAGCATTGCCTTCTACGCAGAAACAAATGTTTAATAAGTGCATCAGTATCTAAGTTAGATATGTAAAATCAAATCTACATAATTGGTTTGGTTTTGAAAATTTGATATTTGATCGTACTATGCAGCCTTAAGCACAACATAAAATAATGGAGACTTTTCCTAATCAGGATTTGGCATGAGGGTCCTATTTTAGAGACAAACATTGTTCTAGGACTACAGTTATTTGGATCATAGCAAAATAAACTGAATATGCCACACAATTGTCTAAAATATTCAAATCCTTAATTATGCCATAACTGAGGTATATCAATGAATGCTTTGCACGTAATACATTTCACATATTCAGTACACATATAACATGTTCAATTCAAGGACCCACATTGAAAATAGATTCCTTTATACTGTTTAGCTATATCATCATCGTCATCATCAGCATCTTCATCAGCACTAAGATATGTCTTTGACTCGGCTAGGGTTTGAACTCCCAACCTTCCACATGGAAAGTCTGCTCTCTACCGATTCGGCCACCGCGTCCATTGAGGATGGACACCACTGGAATAAGACCTACATAACACAATTATAATTACATATTTGAAGACGTGCATCAGTAATGGCCCTGTCACACTACGATGTAAAGACGTCAACGTAGGGAGAACATGAAGAACATTGAACTTCTCGGCGTAGTATGCAAATTTGGGCACAAGTCGAACGTGGATGCAGCGTAGTGGACGAGAGCGTAATGTTGGTAAAGCGTAGTGATACCGTCATTCAATGAGAGAGGTCAACTTCATTACGTTCACGGAACGTTATGAACGTTATTCCATCGCCAGAACTACGTTACCTGATGACGAAACGTTGAACTACGTTGAACATACATTCTCCTGACGTTCTCCTGACGTTATTCTGACGTTATCCTGACGTTATCCTGATGTTCCCATTACACCGCATGGAAGTTTCCGCCGGGTTTAATGTGGGTCAACGTAGTGCAACATAGTGCAACGTAGTCGAACATAGTGACTAACGTTTTAATAACGTTTTAATAACGTCGGTTTAACATCATTGACGTTCACCGAACGTGTACAGAACGTACAGCGAACGTAAACCCTTACGTTCGAACTACGTCAAAAGTTTTGAACATGTCCAAAACCTCGACGTAACACGACGTAATGTGACGTAGCTCGACGTCAGTCTAACGTCATTATGACGTCATAATAACGTAATCCAACGTACATCAACGTAATGACGAAAGATCACCACGTTAGGCTCACGTTCGCTCATTACGTTGTAGTGTGTCAGGGGTATTAGGTACTTATGTAGTGGTCTGCACTGACCTCTCAGGCAAGTAACCACATAGACAGGTAGGCGTGGGGAGTGTCTTGATATCAGGGAGCCTAGGTGGTGTAATGGTTAGCACACTGGCCCGGAATGCAAAGAGATGTGGGTTCGAGTCCCGCTCTAGGCGCAATATTTCCCATTTTCATCACCCCCATGACACTGGTTGCCGTGACCAGGATCCTGTACAAGCTTTGCGCTGTATGGTTGTTGAACCTACCCTGTGTATGTATGTGTTAGTGCATTGCCTGTATGTATGTAATTGTAAGCATTACAAGACTTACAATTCCAGGGGGACGAGTGTAGTGGTCTGCACTGACCTCTCAGGCAAGTAACCACATAGACAGGTAGGCGTGGGAGTGTATTGATATCAGGGAGCCTAGGTGGTGTAATGGTTAGCACACTGGCCCGGAATGCAAAGAGATGCGGGTTCGAGTCCCGCTCTAGGCACAGTATTTCCCATTTTCATCACCCCCATGACACTGGTTGCCGTGATCAGGATCCTGTACAAGCTTTGCGCTGTATGGTTGTTGAACCTACCCTGTGTATGTATGTGTTAGTGCATTGCCTGTATGTATGTAATTGTAAGCATTACAAGACTTACAATTCCAGGGGGACGAGTGTAGTGGTCTGCACTGACCTCTCAGGCAAGTAACCACATAGACAGGTAGGCGTGGGGAGTGTATTGATATCAGGGAGCCTAGGTGGTGTAATGGTTAGCACACTGGCCCGGAATGCAAAGAGATGTGGGTTCGAGTCCCGCTCTAGGCGCAATATTTCCCATTTTCATCACCCCCATGACACTTATATAGTAAATCTAATCATTATTTACTATTAATTCCCTATAATTACTAAACACCGGTTACAACTGTGAAGACGTATTGCTGACACTAATAAAACCTACATAACACAATTATAATTACATATTTGAAGACGCGCATCAGTTAGGTACTTATATAGTAAATCTAATCATCATTTACTATTAATTCCCTATGATTACTAAACACCGGTTACAACTGTGAAGACGTATTGCTGACACTAATAAAACCTACATAACACAATTATAATTACATATTTGAAGACGCGCATCAGTTAGGTACTTATATAGTAAATCTAATCATTATTTACTATTTATTTCCTGTAATTACTAAACAGGTTAAACTGTGAGACATATTCTGCACTATAAAACCTACATAACACAATTTAATTACATTTGAAACGCGCATCAGTAGTGCTTATAGTAAATCAATCATTATTTACTTTAATTCCCTATACTTACTAAACACGGGTTACAACTCTGAAGACGTATTGCTGACACTAATAAAATCTACATAACACAATTATAATTACATATTTGAAGACGCGCATCAGTTAGGTACTTATATAGTAAATCTAATCATTATTTACTATTTATTTCCTATAATTACTAAACACAGGTTACAACTGTAAAGACGTATTGCTGACACTAATAAAACCTACATAACACAATTATAATTACATATTTGAAGACGCGCATCAGTTAGGTGCTTATATAGTAAATCTAATCATTATTTACTATTTATTCCCTATAATTACTAACACGGGTTACAACTGTGAAGACGTATTGCTGACACTAATAACTACATAACACAATTATAATTACTATTAAGACTGCATCAGTTAGGCTTAAGAATCTAATCATATTACTAGTTTCCTATATTACGTATGTATTGCTGACACTAATAAAACCTACATAACACAATTATAATTACATATTTGAAGACGCGCATCAGTTAGGTGCTTATATAGTAAATCTAATCATTATTTACTATTTATTCCCTATAATTACTAAACACGGGTTACAACTGTGAAGACGTATTGCTGACACTAATAAAACCTACATAACACAATTATAATTACATATTTGAAGACGCGCATCAGTTAGGTGCTTATATAGTAAATCTAATCATTATTTACTATTTATTCCCTATAATTACTAAACACGGGTTACAACTGTGAAGACGTATTGCTGACACTAATAAAACCTACATAACACAATTATAATTACATATTTGAAGACGCGCATCAGTTAGGTGCTTATATAGTAAATCTAATCATTATTTACTATTTATTCCCTATAATTACTAACTACAGGTTACAACTGTAAAGATGTATTGCTGACAATGACGTAACTACTGCAGCGAAAGTAAGGCAATAAGGTCCTGTCGATTTATGACCAAAATCTACTTCAATATAAATCACTGCTTGTGATCGAAGTCCCCCCCCCCCCCATGCCGCTTCTTTTCCTTCAAAATGGCCGAACCAATTAATCGTCTTGTAAATAAGAGGCAATGATAGCGGAGACCACCGCATCAATTCACCCAGAACTGAAAGAATTACACTGTTTTGAACAGACAAAGAAGATAATAATTTGCGAAAAACTAAAACAACCACAGGCGAAACTAATAATTTTACTGTCAGCAGAACCAGCCTATAAATAAATGCTGCCATCAATTGTGGCTTGGAACTAAAGGATGGCGATAAGGTGGGTTGTGTTCCTGGTCATGTCTTTAGCCGTTCAAGTATGGTTCTTGCGAATATCTCCCAAGGTTAGATTTGTTGGCGTAACTGACCTAAGTGATTCAGGAAAGGAAAGACACAGAGAAGTTGGTTGGTTGTTGGAGTTTTCCGTCCTGGCAACATCTAAGGCCATATCAGGATGGGCACCGACTTGTGTCAGTGCGCACTCATAGTGACTTTATCGTGCTGCCCCACTGGGAAATCAGGCCACTGGTAGCATGACCCAATATCCCACTGAGTCACATTATCCTGACACTGAGCTAACCAGTCCTTGTCCTATTCTATCAATGCAGAGCGCCAGGCTAGGAAGTGACAAGTATCAATTTTATAAGTCATTGGTTTGACTCGATTTCGGGGTCGAACTCCACACGCGAGGCCTGCGCTTGACTGATTTGGCCACCGTGCCCAGTCCATAGAGAAGTAATGCAGGTAACGAGAGCTAACTTAGCAGCAGACCGGAGCACCTGGGTCCAGTCCTATGAGGAAAAGAACAAATATATAGTAGTAGGGTGTGTGGGTGGTTAAGTGTGTGCATTGCTGGCTCGCCGTGAAGTGCAGATAGAAGGGTGAGCTATGGTCGATGGCGGAGATGTTGTGAAAGCCCACTGGCCAATTGGATGGACCACAATGAACTCATCCGTCCACCCGAAGAATTTGTTTGTTTGTTGTTGTTTTACGTCCTAGCAACATCTAAGGTCATATCAGGACAGGTACCAACTTGTGACAGTGCGCACTCATGGTGACTTTATAGTGCTGTCCCACAGGGAAACCAGGCTGCTGGCACCATGACCTGATATCCCACTCAGTCACATTATCCTGACACTGAGCACACCAGTACTTGCCCTGTCCTAATAATGCCGAGCACCTGGCTAAGAAGTGACAAGTCCACCTGAAGAAGAAAGAGTCGACGTGATCTAGGTTATGGCACGTAGTGTAATGGGAGTGAATACAATGAGAAATATTGTGCCTCAAGCAGGATTCGAACCCACTTCTTGCTATTCTGTGGCTAGAGTTCTAACCATTACACTACGTAGACTCCGCGATGCAATTACCTTACACACCTACTTGTCTATGTCAGTATGTTGCTCCTTGCCTGAGAGGTCAGTGCAGTCTACTACACTACAAATTGTTTGGTCTACAGACTCGTCCAGGGGCCATATGCAGGAGTCAGTGTTAGCGACGTTTCGTGTTAGAGCCTATTACCGTTTAGCTATCACCGACGTCGGGAAGTGTGTCAAGTCGTATGCAGGAGCGCGTAACACTTACATTGTAGCTAAACGTGAATTTATTTATAGATTTGGGAAATCCCTCTGCATCTGTACCCATATTTTAGGCTTATATCTATTAAATGCTATCATATTTAACAGAATTAAATACGGAATAAGTGAAATTTGAGGAAATTAACCCTAAATTCGAAGCAATATTAACGCTGCCTCCATAACGGCGGCGATATTAATATTTTTAGTTTCGAATCGACGAGCGTAAGGTAAACAAATCCATTGCTGCCAATGCATAGAAGTCGGCCAGTATGGATGTCGACGTCGACGCAGTGGTCGCGACGGCGGCGATTTGTTTACTTTACGTTCGTCGATTCGAAAATATAAATATTAATATCGCCGCCGTTACGGAGGCAGCGTTAATATTGCTTCGAATTTAGGGTTAATTTGAATAAATTTCACTTATTGCGTATTTAATGCTGTTAAATATGATAGCATTTAATAGATTTGGACACAACCTTACGCTAACACCACCTGTAAACGTCATATGAAACGGGGTTAGTGTCGCGGACCTTAAACGCGCGGTGTTAGGCCTATCACTGATTCGTGCATACCGACTTTTCGGCGCTAAACCAGAAATCCCCTCTAAACATGTTTTTGCTCGCTAACACCGCTTCCTGCATATGGCCCCAGGGCAGATTACTAGGGTTAGGGCTGTTTTTCATTGTTAATGTTAGCATAGATAGATTGGTCGGTTGGTTGGTTGTTGGAGTTTTCCGTCTTTGCAACATCTAAGGTCATATCAGAACAGGTACTGATTTGTGAAAGTGTGCACTCATGGTGACTTTATAGAGCTGCCCCACTGGGAAATCAGGCCACTGATATCCCATTCCATTACCCGATATCCCACTCAGTCACATTATTCTGACACTGAGCCAACCAGTTCTTGCCCTATCCTAATAATGCCAAATGCCTGGCTAGGAAGTGACAAGTATCAATTTTGTAAGTCATTGACTTGACTCGACCATGGTTCAAAACCATGGGTTCGAATCCCATGATCTACCAAAAACTGGAGACGGACGCTCAACTCATTTGGCTATTTCGTCAGCTGGTTTCATTTTTACTGCCTTCCAAAATCACAGTTAGGTAGGTCAATTTAACTAGCAGCACTGACCTAGATAAAAGATTCACCCCGTACTTACAGTACAGGGGTGAATGATGACGTAGTCTAAATACTGGCGAAAATAGCTTAAGTATGGAACAGGAAGTAGAAACTCTCGTTCCAGGATCAAATGGCTACATATATTGGCGCAGAGGTGGTGAAATGAGAGAGAATCCAAAAAGACAAGATGGCAGTGATAAAATGCCATCGATTTCACTGTTAAATTGCCTTAAAATATATGTTTCATTATATTTTCCGAGTCAAAAGTACCGAGTAAATATGAAGACGTACATAAATAATGTATTGTTCTTCTTAAATTAAGAATTTATCCCTTCAGTTAACTTCCCCAGCATGTCGGGAATTCTTCACCAGTTTTTCTACTGGGTTGGTTTTCACCCCTGTACTGGAAGGACGGGGTGAATCGTTTATCTACACCTGACCATACTGAAACCATATGCTCTTTAATACCTTCTGACATACCCACTGGGGCCTGCACAGCCGTCTAAAACTATCCAATGTGCGTCTTCTGCGATGAACAGTCCTATTCCCATTAAGCCATAAATCAGCATTCCCCGACGAATAGCATGAATAAGGGTCGCTCCTTGAGGTAGAAACACACATAGACGCACCCAGGTCTGTTAGTTTCACCGAAAGCCCATTCGTGTGCCTATATGTATGTCATGGCGCACTGGGGACACCTAGTGCCAAAGGGGCGAACTAAGACCTCTACAGTAGACTTGCACGCGCCCAAAACACAATCTTTACCTGGTTTTTTATTTAAATATTTTGTTTCTAACAATAAAGTTTGTCCACCATCATTATGTCGGTAGCTATGGCTTGTTCATATCAATCTTGGATTTATTTGTTTTTGATTTTTTTAAAACTTTCTAACAATAATATTTGTCCACCGTCATTTTCTGGCTATGGCTTGTTCATCTCAGATGTTTTAGCCGACCATCAGGAGTTTGTACCCTTCTATCTAACAAAGTGACCGAATTGGTGTCATGGATGTAAAAATGTTCTATCTACAAAAGGCTATCATGCCGTTACACAATTGTTTCTCAACTGATATTTTTCACTGAGATATATTAAAAATAATATTGTTCTATCTGCTTTGCTATCATGCAGTTACATAACTTCAGTCCTCATTATCTCGAAAGCACCATTTTGTCAGATAGAACAATTTCATAGTAAGGTTGCGCTGTTGTTGACGTCATGTCAAAATAGAAGCCAGCTGAGTGGATACATATATATGTATTCTTCTTCTTAAGTTAGAGTTCAAGCAATTCTATGATGTACATTTGATTTGCTTTGCAGATGTGCTCTGTTGTTTTGCTCTTCGCTATGGAATTATATTCTCTAGATAGTGCCTTTATATTTGGGTTGGTGACATTCTCTGTGTATAACTTACAGCATCATCAAAGGCCATGTCTATGTGGTGTGGGAGGTTCAAAATCACTTGTGTCAGTAAAAGTGTAGGCTCGGGCTTTCTATCGATAAACTGTCTAACGGTGAAAACAAGTCCATTGAAACTTATCCATGATAGGCAGTATAAATCTTCAAGAAATAAAAAATTGTCTGTACAATGCACCCTCATTAAAACGTAAGAATAGGTGGGAAGTGTGTGCGTTTTAGCTTATTGTCTGGAGTTAACTGACGGTAGAGATATAGTATACGTATATGACATTGGAAATGTATACACTGTATGCTGGACATGGTACACAGTACCAAAGTTGGAGAAAATACTGTAAACGTTATATAACTAAATAAAACTGAAATGCATATTTTATCAACATTATTTAACATCACTGTAGCGTACATTCCATGATGCAAACGTTTTGTCCTCTATGTCTTACACTGAAATCAATCTCTTAACTCAGGCTTCTCCAGTTTATTCCATATCTCAACAGAGCACTTTTTAACGAGGGGATTCTTTAATTTCAGATTAGTACATTTATGTATTAAAATACTGCCTAGTGCATAAGGTGGGTGCTCACGCTTTATAGTGCTGCCCCATTGAGATAACATGTCTCCAACACTACATCAACATATCCTATTTAGTTACATTATTTTGCCACCCAACTGCCTAGTCTTTACTCATTCATGTCCAGTCTCAAGTCCGGTAGCGACGCCTGCCAATTCTTTTCTCTCAGATATTTCTCTTTCAAGTCGACTCAGTTGGGATTCAAACCCGTGAGATGCGGATACTCTACCACCTGCCCATTCCGTGTCATCTGCATTTCAACTTACTGCATTACATGTAAACATATATCGTAAAATACGCCTGCTATATATATAGCAATTAAAAAAATGCCCCTCCTTAGTACACGCAAATTCCTCCAGTGTGTGTGGCGCGGGGGGGAGGGGACACGTACACAGCTCCCAACAGCGGGGGGGGGGGGGGAAGTAGCAAAGTATATATGTTCCCTTAGCATTTATACTTGTATAATGCGTTATACATCACACACATATATATATATAATTATATATATATATATATATAAGTGGATATATATATATATATATATATATATATATATATACATCCGCTTACTAAGCATGGGAAATTTTCATCTGCTGGCAATTGAGCTTCCCTATTCTACTGTTCCTTAAACGGGCATGATATATAGTCTCGGATTCTACTTACAATTCTTCTTTACTGTGTGTGATTTCGATATTTTACTACAGACATATTATCAGAATTCCTAAATAAAACAATAAAACAATAAATTAATCAATTTTTAAAAAAATGGTCACATAGCATAAACTACCATGAATATGACTAGAATATATTGTTCTTTCGTCGTCAGAGGCGCTGAAAGACATCGGAGAAGTATTAGTTCCCCCCCCCCCCCCCCCCCCCCCCCATCACTCTCGGCCAACCCATCTGGGCAGATGGACTTAGAGTGAGAGATCGTTCGGAGTGTGAACCCTGATGTCTACTCCAGAAAATGTCCATTCTGTCAGCTACATTCAGCGTCTGTGGAATCGATGCAGTGTGTGAGGATGTGTGTGTGTAGTTGGGTAGGTGAGTGCGGGGTCGGGCATGTAAAGAGATGTAAAGGCACGTAAGGAGGGAGGGTGGAAGAAGGTTGGAAGGGCGAGGGGGGGGGGGGAGAGTTGGGTGTTTGTTGTGGACTGGTGTTTCAGGAACTGAGTGATGAGTGTGTAGGAAGGGAGTTAAGATGATGACGGCAGAATCATTGTCTGTCGCAGTCTGTTGTAGTCTGTAGCAGTCTGTCGTAGTTTGTCACAGTTTGTTGTAGTCTATCACAGTCTCGCGCGGTCTGTCACAGTTTGTTGTGGTGTCTCACAGTCTGTCACAGTTTGTCATAGTATGTCGCAGTCGATCGCAGTCGGTTGTAGTCGGTCACAGTCTGTCACAGTCTATTGCAGTCTGTCGCAGTCTGTCACAGTCTCTCGTAGTCTGTCGCAGTATGTCGCAGTCTGTAGCAGGCTGTCGCAGTCTGCTGCAGTCTGTTTCCTCTTTTGTCTTCCTCCTCAGTCTCCCTCAGCTTTCCTTCTCCCCTTGATTCCTCCCTCGCCCTTCTTCTCTACTACTTCCTATTTCTAATATATTCCCCATCTTCTTCCACTTGCTCGTCCTCCCACTTGACCTTCTTTTCTCCTCCTTCCTCGCATGCTTCCGGTTCCTTCTGTCCCTCCCGTTCTTCCCTTTCTCCCCATTCCTTCTCTCCCCCTCCCCCATTCTCCTTCCACCCGCCTCTCCCTCCAATCCGTCCTCTTACTCATATCCCTCCCCATTCTCCCCTCCATCCTCTTCCTCCTCTCCCACCTCTCCCTCCCCGTCCTCATCTCCAATTTCTTCCTTCTCTTCCTCCTCTACCTCATCTTGTTCCTCGTTTTCATCGCCTTCCTCATATACCCTACCTCACCCCTCACCTCTTCCCTTCCCCTCCTCTTCTCAGGCAATAACCTAACCAACCCCACACATGAAGTCCAATGTATTCCTCCTGACCGCCATTATTATGACTCCATAGCCTTGTCCGCTCTGTTCTTCCTGGTCCCAACAGCGTTCTCTGTGGCGGAGTGGTTAGACTCTCTGACTTTTTTCTAGGTCAGACTCAAAATCTGAGGGTCGGCGGTTCGATTCCCCATGCCCCCAGCTCTGCCAATTTGGATTTCCACCGCTGTGTATAACTTACAGCGTTATCAAAGGCCGGTTGCTCTCATACCATGTCTATGTGGTGTGGGAGGTTAAAAATCCCTTGGGTCGATAAAAGTGTAGGCTCGGGCTTTCTATCAACCAGCAGTGGAATGAGGAAGACCAGTCGTCTATGACTGAAATTTCCCCTGCTTAAACAACTAATGGACCCCCCAAAAAAAAACAGGGTGAGCCTACAACACGTTCTGCATATCTCTACTCCCCATTACCCATGCCCACGATCAACATCCCTCCTCCCCTCCCTCTCCACTACCCATTCCCTCCTCGACTCCCTCTACCCATAACACGCATCTTCCTGTCCCTGTCCGCAAAGACTAAATCACCTGTCCACCTGTCCTATTTCTACCGACTATCCCTCACTTCCCTGCTCCTATCCATTCATGCATCCTCCCCCTCGACACACACACATACCTCACTACCCCTGTCCACATAGTCTCTCCACCCTCCTCCACACTGGGTGCGGTAGCCGAATCGCTAGAGCCCATGCGAGAGATGAGGAGTTCTATAAACTACATCGCCATTCCAGCGGCGCCGTGCATTGTGGGATGCGTGGAAGAAAAACAAGCCTGCAAGAAGCACATGGCACATGCTAATCTAGTTTCAGCTCATTTCAGCTCTTGTTTGCAACATAGAATACCAACTAAAAAGATATATATAATAAATTAAGATATTAATCTTGTATCCAGCATTGCATTTACATCAATACAATCAGCACATCTTATGCCATGTGCATTTAGATTCCGACAAATCTAGGCACTCAGACTAGTGTTAGTTTTAATTATTTTATTCATATTTCTATATATATCCTATAGTTAATGACATGTATAGAAATAGAAAATGAGTAGGGTTAATCAGATATTGGTTATATATTTCTCTGAAACAAGTATCTGTTGATACATTTGGCATTTTAATATTTAGAACAAGAATTAACAATGGTGATGTGGATATCAGCCTTAAAGTGACTGAATGTTTTGTGTGGAATTGTATGTTTTTTAGCTCAAAATCTTTAACTATGGCTAGTTTTGTCTTAGATATATTCATCAGATCATTAGGTGTGCATACATGTTAATGCCAAATTGTTATGTATTTATATTAATTTTGAATAAAATCTAAGTTTTTCCCTACGCATATCGGCAAATCCAATGGCCATATAACTTTGCTTTGCTCTCGGCGCCATTTTCAGTGCAGGTGGAATCGGAATGGTGATCTCGTCTATTCCCAGTCAAGTCAAACCAATGACTTAGAAAATTGATACTTGTCACTTCCTAGCTTGGCACTTGACATTAATAGGATAGGGCAAGGACTAGTGTTGCTCAGTGTAAGAGTAATGTGACTGGTTGGGATATCATGGTGCTGGTGGCCTGTTGATTCCCCAGTGGGGCAGCACTATAAAGTTGCCATGAGTGCATATTGTCACAAGTCGGTACCTGTCCTAATATAACCTGAGATGTTGCCAGGACATAAACCTCCTAAAAACCAACCAACCCTGTTCCTCTTCCCTAACCCCATCTGTTCAAACTCCCCGCCTCCATTGGCTACACCCTGAAATCCGAAACGACCCTTTTGTCAGCCGACATCCAGTCTGCAAAAGTTGATAACTCCCCTCCCCCCCCCCCCCTCCCGACGCACGCACATGTACACCTCCACCCTTTCTAAGTCACTGCCCACTCTCCACCCAATCCCTCTCCCCGGCCCCACTCATTCTCGCCCCCACGCCCCACACAGCCTCTCAAGCCCCCATCTCCCGCGGCCCTTTCCAATGGCGAGTATGCCTCGTTTGGAGTTTGGAGAGGGAGGCAAAGGCAGGCAGGCAGGCCTCACGCGGAGAGTCAGTCGAATGGCATCACAGACCGGCCCCATTTGTCCGGGTAACAACAGCGGCCGGGGCAACTGAAAAACCGGCGCGCGGGGCGTGTCGGCATCCGAACGGGCAGAGGGCCAATCAAAGATGGAGCAGCATTCGGCGCGCCGCCCGCCCTGCACCCAAGACGGATCACCACTTTGAGGCGTCGGCGGGCGGGGAATTTATCAGCACCGACAAATCATTCTTCTTAATGTGATTCTAATGTGGCGGAGGGCTGTCTTTTATCTGGTTTGAGGGGTCCCGAACCCGGGCGATGAGCGAGCGTCCACGTCCGGCCCGGGCGGCCGCGTCTCCCGGCACGCACCGCGCGCAGCCCCCGCCCCCGCCCCCTGCCGCCCCCCCCCCCCCCCCCACTCCGCGCGTTCCGCCACGCATGCGCGGGACGCGGCGCGACGCGACGAGATGCGGCGGGAGGCGGCGCGATGCCGATGGGTGTCTATAGTAATAGATGCCATTTGATTATGACCGTGCACCATCAGGGGGTTGGGGGAGAGGGTGCAGTGGGGGCAGGGTGGAGGTAGGGTGGGAGCAGGGTGGGGGAAGGGTGGGGGAAGGGTGGGGGAAGGGTGGAGGCAAGGTGGGGGCAGGGTGGCGGTGGGCCCAGGGTGCATGCAGGGTGGGGGGGCAGGGTGGGGAACGGTGGAGGCAGGGTGGGGGCAGGGTGGGGAACGGTGGGGGCAGGGTGCAGGCAGGGTGGGGGAAGGGTGGGGGCACGGAGGGTGGGGGCTGACTTGAAGAATGAAGCTGGGGTTTGTTTGCCTGTTCATTTATTTCTCATTGGGGTTTTGCTTTCTAGGAAGGACCTAAAGTCGTAGATCTCAGGATGGGTACCGACTTCTACCTTCCGACAGGGCGTGCACATGGCGACTTAATAGTGCTGCCGCCTTTGGGTTACCTTTATCAGACCGCTGGCACCACCACCCGATATCACGATAGCGCGAACGTGGTTTGCCTTTATGATGTATCAGATATAAACCAGCAAACCCGCTACAATGGCTCCCCTCCAGCTCGTGGTCTACCCCCTCCCCCCAGCCCCCTACACCCCCACACCCCCACACCGCCAACACACTGCCACACGTCGGGTTTCCAAACACCGAGTCTATCAGCACCAAACGGGAAGTAGATGGCGCTACAAGCGTGCCATCCCTCCGGCGCATCGCTATGGCGCATCGTTCCGGCGCATCCCTTCGGCGCATCCCTCTGTCGCATACCTCTGTCGCCTCCCTCTGTCACATCCCTCTGGTGCATCGCTCTGTCGCATCCCTCTGTCGCATCCCTCTGTCGCATCGCTCTGTCGCATCCCTCTGTTGCATCGCTCTGTTGCATCGCTCTGTTGCATCCCTCTGTCGCATCGCTCTGTCGCATCCCTCTGTCGCATTGCTCTGTCGCATCCCTCTGTCACATCCCTCTGTCACATCCCTCTGTTGCATCCCTCTGTCGCATCATTCCGGTGCATCCCTTCAGCGCATCCTTCTGTCATATCCCTCTGTCGTATCCCTCTGGCGCATCCCTCTGTCGTATCCCTCTGTTGCATCGCTCTGTTGCATCCCTCTGTCGCATCCCTCTGGTGCATCCCTCTGTCACATCCCTCTGTCGAATCCCTCTGTCGCATCCCTCTGTCACATCCCTCTGTCGCATCGTTCCAGCACATCCCTCTGTCGCATCCATCTGTCACATCCCTCTGTCGCATCCCTCTGTCGCATCCCTCTGTTGCATCCCTCTGTCGCATCGTTCTGGCGCATCCCTTCGGCGGATCCATCTGTCGCATCCCTCTGTCACATCCGTCTGTCGCATCCCTCTGGCGCATCCCTCTGTCGCATCCCTCTGTCGCATCCCTCTGGCGCATCCCTCTGTTGCATCCCTCTGTCGCACCATTCCGGCGCATCCCTTCGGCGCATCCCTCTGTTGCATCCCTCTGGCGCATCCCTCTATCACATCCCGCTGTCGCATCCCTCCAGCGCATCCCTCCAGCGCATCCCTTCGGCGCATCCCTCTGGCACATCCCTCCGGCGCATGGTTCCGGCGCATCGTTTCGATAGGAGCGTTTTTCTCTCGCCGATTTACGATTAGTCCATAAGTATATTTTCAATGAGATATATTAAAAAGGAAATGGATTTTCCTCTTCTCGTTTTCACGAGAACTCAGTGTCAGCCAATCAGAGCTCTTCTTTTTTATTGCAAATGGCCGCCTCCATGGGTGTGCCATTTGCAATCGAAAAGAACAGCTCTGATTGGCTGAGAACAGCTCTCAGTGTCAGCCAATCAGAGCTGTTCTTTTTTATTGCAAATGGCAGCCTCCATAAGGGGTGGCCATTTGCAATCGAAAAGAACAACTCTGATTGGCTCAAATTATGGAAAGATCCCATTATTTTTTTCGTAGTTTCTGGTTCAGACATAGTTACACACATATATATGTATCTTTTGCACAGATTAAAGTGCTTGAAGTATATTTTTAATTTATCTACATCGACTTCTGTTTAAATCACACAATATCAGGACTTAAAGAATGGGAAACTATTCCTGCAATATGGGACAGTGGCCACCCGTTTTTCCTCCTTTCCTCGCTGTGGACCCTTCTCAATTAGTCGACGCTGTTTATAGAATGTGGCCACAAATGAAACGCGTAGCGCCCCCTCCCTCCGCCCCTCCTCTCCTCCGCTCGTTCCTCTTGTTGGATGCATTGACCTCCGGGTGGCGGGATAGAAAACAGACTTTCTGACTCCCAAACTCGCCCTTTTCTCGCTCCGCTCCCAGCTGCCATTTATCTCTGCCGACGAAACAAAAGAAACAACAAACATGGGGGGAGGTCGGCGTCCCATTCGTCTGTTACGTGAGTGTGTGTGGGGGCGTGTGTGGGGACGTGTGTGTACATGGTTGCGCGCGTACAGAGGGTTGTGAATGTGTTTCGGAACTCTGGATTGACCTCAGCACTCTCACCAATCGTCAATCTACCCGCTCCTTCATCTTCTATGTTTTCTTAAATGAGGAAGTTGTTATTTAGGAATGTTATCCCCCCCCCCCCCCCACAGGCTCCGCACCTGCGTCCAGCCTCCATCCCAAGAAAATAAATATGGTTGTCAGGTGGTAGGATACACCTAATATATTTTTAGAAGGGCACCATTTGGAAGCTATTTTTTGGATGGTTTAAAAAGAATAAATAAGAAATCGCATCTAAAATTAATGGTTCTGTGTGTGAATGTTTACAAGAGTTAGAAAAGGTCATGTTAAGACATTTATATGTTGCTAGGAAATGTGCTTAAGTCACTCTCTCTCTTTTTGTTTGTTTTATGTTTTACCAACTGCTCTTGTCTGTGGCAACAACTTTTTTGTTATAATGTTGCAAAGTTGGTAAACTGAAGATTGAGAACACCCACACTGCCCCGGTGGTACGGTGTATCGGTGTGTGGTGTGGTGTGTGGTATGGACTAGTTTGTGGTGTGGTATGGTGTGTGATGTGGTACGGGGTTGGGTGTGGTATGGGGTGTGGTATGGGGTGTGGCATGGTACAGTGTGTGGTGTAGTACGGTGTGTGGTGTGGTATGGTGTGTGTGGTGGTATGGCGTGTGATGTGGTATGGTGTGTTACGGTGTGTGGTGTGGTATGGGGTGTGGTATGGGGTGTGTTATGGTATGGAGTGAGGTTTGGTATGGTGTGTGGTGTGGTATGGTGTGTGGTGTGGTATGGTGTGTGTGGTACGGTGTGTGGTGGGGTATGGTTTGTGGTGTGTGGTACAATGTGTGGTGTGGTATGGTGTGTGGTGTAGTATGGTGGGTGGTGTGGTACGGTGTGTGGTACGGTGTGGTGGGGTATGGTTTGTGGTGTGTGGTACAATGTGTGGTGTGGTATGGTGTGTGGTGTAGTATGGTGTGGGTACAATGCATGGTGTGTGCTGTGGATGGTACATCGTGTGTGGTGTGTGGTGGGTAAGGCATGAGTTGTCATGTGGTGTGTGGTGCGGTATGGTGTGTGATGTGGTATGGTGTGTGGTGTGGTACGGTGTGTGGTGTGGTATGGTGTGTGGTATTGAACAGTGTGTGCCTTGTTTGGTGTTTGGTGTGTATGGTGTGTATGGTGTGTAGTATGTGGTGTTATGATGTGTGGTATGTATGGTGCTTGTAATGTGATGTATGGTGTGTGGTGTGTATGGTGCATGGTGCGTGGCATGTGGCATCTTGTGTGTGGTGTGTGGGTTGGGGGTGCGGTGTACGGTGTGCGGCCGGTCCATCTGTGCCGGCTGGGGATGGGGATAGGGATGGGGATGGGGATGCGGATGGTTTCGTGAGTAGAGTCAGCATTCTGCAACACAGACCACAGACAAGACATAATGTTGATCAATGGGAGGAGCTATAAATATAGAGGCAATTTTCCATTTTCGATATAGCTTCCTATTGTCTCTATGTGGAATTAACGCGAGGTCTGTGAGGATTAAATATCAGTGCATTGATCGACATAATTAAACAACACATCTCTAACCTGTGAAAGAGAAAGAGTTGGTCGACATCTTGGCAACCCACAAAGAAAATAAATATGCACTCAGTTAAAGCTGCATAGTCCGATGGTTTTGAGCTGACATTTTTCTGAGATATATATTTATTAAATATATCATTATAATCTACCTTACTTTAGATTCAAGTAACGTTTCTATTAACTGACTAACTTTTGAGATATTTCAAGTGTAAACATGTCAAATTAGTTTTGGCAATCACGCCGATACTATGCCACCACAGGCTTCTGAAGTAATAGCTTCTATTAACTTGACTCACTATTCACTTTTATGCAGCAACAAGCGTTTAATAAATCCACCAGTGTTTAAGTTAAGGCCCTGTCACACTACAACGTTTCCCACCAACGTGTGTCGATGTGTTGCCTTTTTGGTCGAAACGTTGGTACACATCCGGTACGTTACCGGCGTGTTACCAGCGCGTTACCGGCATGTCAGTACATGCAGACTGATAGCAACGTGTCATCCAACACATCGGCTCCCGTCGGCACCCGCCGGCTCGCGCCGATCGTTTTGTGCTTGCACAAAACTTTCGATGGGCCGCAACGCACGTCAGTGTGCTGGTGGGCGCGTTACAGACGCATTAGCAACACGTCAACACCCGTTGGCGGCGCGCCGGCGGAATGCTGGCAGGACGTTGATCAAGGTCAGTTAACATTGGCTTTTTTTCCCCCAAAATTCGACCATTCCGTCGGCGCGTCCGTAACGTCCGATCAACGGTTAGTGGGCATGATATTGGCGTTGCTCCAGCGTTTTTCGACGCATTGGATGTGTTGCCGGCACATCTGGGCATGCTGGTGGCGGGTTTGGATGTGTTCCCGGTGCGTCTTGACGTGTTGGTGGTGGGTGTGTATGCGTTGACACGGTATTAACACGATACCAACATGCTGCCTACATGCCAGCGGCGCGCCACAGGCGCGCCACTAACACGCCACCAACACGCCATCGGCATGCTACCAATGCACCAATGACATGCTACTAGCATGCCAATAACGCACCACCAACACGCCACTAGCACGCTGCGCCCCGTCAAACTTTCTCCCAAATCGCCGAAGAATTGGACGTGTGTCGACGGGTTGCAAATATTTTGCGTGTTGCCGCACGCCGTGAGAATCATGCTACAGGCCTAGAATGAATGAAATAGAAATTGTTTTGACAGATGTTTCACCAATTCTGCAACGTAATGCGGAGGACTGTTGCAACGCAACTCAAACGAGACTGAAAACACACCCGACCCTCCCCCGCCCCCCCCCCCCCCCCCACCACCCCCCACCACCACCACCACCACCACCACCACCACCACCACACACACACACATGCTGCCAAAGATGCCACTGCAACATTCGACCGAGACTCGACCCGGCGGAGAAATCAAACTCAAAGGCCTAAATGTGAGGACGGCTGCTGTTCATTTGATTATTGCTCGTCCCAAAGTCAATTCCGATCGTCGCCTGTCGTCTTGGTTCTGACCGCCGTATCGCCGCTGGGCACGGCTACACGCCGATAACCAGCCAGCCTTCACAAGCCATCATATCGAGCCGATCCCGCCAAATCTCATCTACGCTTGTCCCCGGCCGCGCGCGGGTCGCCACAATGCGTAGGGAGCGAAGGGAGGGGGGGGGGGGGGGGAGGGCGGTGGAAGCCGAATGTCGGCTGCTACATTGTGACGTCACGCACAGCCCCAGGCGCTGTTACACACAGTTAGGGGCTTCGATTCGAAGTCTCGCTGTTTGTCTGTGTCTGTGTGTCTGTATGTCTGTCTGCCGGGCAGGATGTGTGTTGTGCATGGAAAGTAGTGCATTTGGATGTATGTATACATATATTATATGTAATGTATAACGTATTATGCGAGTGTATAAAGATAGGTAAGGTAATATTACTTATTATTATTATTATTATTGTTATCCTCCGTAAGATCCAACGCTTTACCCGTGGTGCCATTTCGCCCCATCTCACCTCCCCCAGATGTTGACCAGTGTAAGTCAAAATGAACGATTTAAAATCTTTTTTTTATCGACAAGGGCATAGAATCCCTTGTCTGAGATTAAAACTACTCAACCCACTACCTTATTTGTCTCTCTTATTATTGTACTGCAGATAGATTTATATATACATGTATATATATATATGTAAATATATATATATATAATTCATTCATTAAATAAACTCTTTTGTCTCTTTTTGAAGAAAACTAATTTATATATATATATATGTATATATATATAATAGGGATATATATAAAGTAGGGATGAGGAAGACTGGTGTCAGCGCCACTGGTCACACACATTGGGTCAAAGGAGGCAATACATAGAATTACATAATAAGAAGAAATAATTCATTTCCGTGCCTTTATACTCGCATAATGTGTTATACATCACATACTCATATATATATACATTTGTACATTATATATGTATAGGTCCATATAGATCATATGTATATATAATTATATATATGTATCTGTATATATGTAATGCATATGGACTTATGCGAAGATAAATAAAGGAGGCTTCCTAATCCTGATCATTTTTCTTTCTTGAAGATTTATACCGCCTATCATGGATAAGTCTGAATAGACTTGTTTTCACCATTAGACAGTTTGTCAATAAAAAGCCTGAGAAAGCCTGAGTCAACACTTTTACCGACACAAGGGATTTTTAACCTCCACACCACATAGACATGGTATGAGAGCAACTGGCCTTTGATGACGCTGTAAGTTATACACAGCAGTGCAAATCCAAATTGGCAGAGGTGGGAGCATGGGGAATCGAACCACCGACCTTCGGATTAGGAGTCTGACCTAGAAAAAGTCAGACACTCTAACCACTCTGTCACATATACTGATATTTTATTATGTTCCGCATAATCTTTCCACACACTACATAAATCATTATGTCATTTTGTTTATTATTAACCCCCCCTCAAAACACAACCTCTATACATTTGATCCAGCCCTTAGAGTTAAGATTCTAACCGCAATGCGCATAACTTATTTTAAAATACTGGCCAGAAAGAGATTGTTGCAATGGTTACTGCATTTCTGAATCATCTTCCATTTCAGTTTCTAATAAAAAATCATTAAACAAAATGGCCAACTAATCATTCTCATCTGCAATGAGCGACCGAGCTTGGTGCCCCATGGGCAGCCATAGATAGGGTGATTGTGTCAGGGAGCCTAGGTAGTCTAATTGTTAGGATGTTAGTCCCAGTAAGGCAATAAGTGGGGCTTTGAATCCTGCTCTAGGTTCAATATGCCCCTTTGTTTGTGTCACCTCTAAGACACAGAATGCTGTGATCAGGATTCTGTACAAGGTATGAGCGCCATGGTTTGTGGACCTATCCATATGCATGTGTGTAATCGCAAGCATTAGATGACTTAAGCCCCTGTCACACATCACCAGATTGAAGGAAACAGAAAGAAACCAAACAAAGTCCGTTGATAGTCTGGTTTGTGTCCGTACAAGTTTTGAACACGCACAAAACCTTGAACGGATGCCGCTGGAATGACGTCTACATTTCTTGTCCGGTTTGACTCCATGTAGTCCAGTTACCGTCCATTGGCTATCGGTTCATATCCGTTTCATATCCGTTTCATGTCCGTTTCATGTCCGTTTCATGTCCGTTTCATATCCGTTAGTCCAGCGGCCTTTGACCTGATATCGCAACATTTTGACAGATTTTAATACATTTTGATACTTATGATGCCCCGACTAGACAATTCTGTCCGTTGCTCAATTCGGTGATCTGTGAGAGGGGCTTTATAGATGCAACCACTAAGAAGATTTATGATTCAAGGACGAGAAGTGCAGTAAGCTGCACTGACCTTTCAGGCAATGAGCCACACAGGTAGCTAGGTAGGTGTGGATAGAATGATTCCAACAGGAAACCTAGGTAATTTAACGATTAGGATGCTGTCCCTAGAATGTGCTAGTCACACTACTGCGTGTGAATAGTTGCGACCACTTTGCAGCCACTTTGGACAAAAGAACCTACCTCCGTGCAACTTCGTTGCAACCTTCTTGCGAACACCTTGCGACCAAAGCAATGGTCGCCGAACTCTGGGCAACCATTTCATATTGCAGGGAATTATTTTTACTGCAATAGCTGCAACATTCTTGCCAACAAAATGGTTGCAAGCAGATCGGTGTCCAGTGAGGTCCTCTTTGCGACCATTTTGCGACCATTCTGCGACAAGCTCTTTTTTGTGGTCGCAAAGTGGTCGCAAGCAGTAATATGATGGTGCTGTCACATTACGATGTATCTCGCCAGCGCGCCGCCAATGTGCAAAATCACTTTTAATCGTCGAGAGACATAAAACTTTTCAGCGTCAGCGCAACGTATTGGTAGCATGTGGCCGATGTTGTGGTAAAAGTTTGGCGTGCCATCCTGATATGACCTTAGATGTTGGTAGGACCTAAAACAACAGATAGCAACCATTTGGTGGAACGTGTGGGAATGAGCCTCACGCATGCGCAGCAGGTGCCTACCGTTCGCATAACGATCTTCCACCGCGTTTAATGTATTTCGATGCGCCACTAATGTAGCCATAACCTTGGCACCCACGCGTTGTCACACATCCAAAGTTTTGTGCAAGTGCAATACTTTCGACGTGCGATGACGCATGCCGCCGATCCTCGCCGACCATCGACGTCCATCAATGAATCCCAAAGCACGGCTAATGCATGCACAACTCTTCCTGACGTATCCCGACGTTGCGGCAAAAAATTACACACATCGACGCGCATTGGCGAGAAACGTCGTAATGTGACAGCCCCATGACTGGGGCTGGAATGCCAAGATGGGCTTGAATCCTGCTGTAGGCACAATTGCACCACCCCCATTGCACAACCATAATACCTTTCATTTCTACAAAGCTGCACCACAATTGTGATCATTGAATCTGTCCTCTGGTGGTTTTGTCAGTCGTCTTTGTTTGTCATTCCATCTCTCCAACAGTTTAAACTTTGCCATGAGTGTCACGACCAGAGAACATGTGACCTTTCGGCCTTATCCACCATTATTTCCCTCTCCACTCTCTGAGTACATATTTGATGTACATAAACTTCAACCCAAAGGTCAAGGCGTCTATTGAACTTACCACCCAATGTTTGAAAGGAAGGAGCAGGCGAGTTGAGAATTAAACATTATTATGTGATTGAAAATGATTTGCCTAACTACCACCCTCAGACTTACCAGGCAGGATGGCCGAATGAGTTGAAAGTCCTTCTCCCGTTTTGGTAGATCGTGGGATTCCCATGGGTGCACACCCTGGTCAAGTCAAACCAATGACTTAAAAAATGTATACTTATCACTTCCTAGTCAGGTGCTCAGCATTATTAGAATAGGGCATGGACTGGTTGGCTCAGTGTCAGGATAATGTGACTGAGTGGGATATTGGGTCATGGTGACAGTGGCCTAATTTTCCAGTGGGGCAGCACTTTAAAGTCACCATGAGTGCACACTGTCACAACGTGGTACTTCTCATGATGTGACCTTATGTGTTGCCAGGACATATAATTCCAACAGCCACCCAACCACCGCTCACGATACTGGAATAGTTTTTTGTCAATCTGTCACTCTAGTTGGACCACTCCATTGCTACCGCTGAGGGGTGGCTGGATGGAATTCTGACACAACAGGATGCACCTTCCTAGGATGCGCCTCTCTTTATTTAATTGTCTCTTCGATGAAATGATATTTCCTTATCATTACTCTACGTAAGACTTAACCGCCATGACAACTTTTCCATATATTTCTCATTCTGTCATTCCCAAAGCAGATGTAGAAATGAGCAATATCCGTTGGCAACATATTCATGCTGTTTTGAACTTGTATAATTAAGTGAACAGTTGTTGTCATATCCTCATGGTGAAATCAGTTTTTCGTAGGCATAACTCTCCAAAGGTAATGGACTGGACATGGTGGCTGTATCGTTAGAGCGGGGGCCTGGTGTGCGGGAGTTCAGTTCCCAGTCGAGTCAAACCACTTATAAAATAGATACTTTTCGCTACCTAGCCTGGCGCTCAGCATTAATAGGTTAGGGCAAGGACTGGTTAGCTCAGTGTCAGGATAATGTGATTGAGTAAGATATTGGTTCCTGGTGCCAGTGCCCTGAGTTTCCAATGGGGCAGCACTAAGAAGTTGCATTTGTGCACACTGTCACAAGTCGGTACCCGTCCTGATCTGACCTTAGATGTTGCCAGGACGTAGAACTCCAACAACCAAGCAACCAACCAAAGGTAATGGCTGATGAGTAACAATATATGATTACACGAAGCCTAACTTATCATATATATGAGGAACCATCATATTCATAATTTTATTTTAAAAACATCATTAGTGGACTAAAGCATTTATTTTCTTTCAAAACACCAATGGGCTTGGCAATGAAAAACAACCCAACTTTATGCAAGGGAATAGCTATATTCTCCTTGCAAAAATGGGATGTGGACAAAAAATTGTTGGTATGACTGTACATCATAATTCATACACTATACCTATTCTTTTACTTCTAGATACTTCTACAATGATAACTTGACGCATGTTTAGCAAGTAACCACAATATTGGTTGCTATGCATGTGACAGGCAATAGACAGTCCCCACTCTCTTAAATAAATGTTTTCTAATGGAAGCATGTCATTAGTTTATGAGTATGTCTCAGAGTGCAATGATTAATTGGAAGGAAATAGAAAATATAAAAAAAGAAAGATGTGACAAAGTCACTCCGCTCATTATCTTGGCGATCATGTGCCAGCGAACATGAGGCTGTGTCATCAATTGACATTAATTTGGGACATTACTGCTGAAAATGAGTCTCATAATTACATACGGATTCATTCCCAGCTTTGGTATTGCAAAAGGTGGCATTGCTGTTGGTATTTCCATTATTATTATTGTTATTTTGTTATTATTGTTAGTATTGTTATTATTATAGTAGTCTGCACCGACCTCTCAGGCAAGTAACCCCACAGACAGGTAGGCATGGGTAGTGTGTTGATATCAGGGAGCCTCGGTGGTGTAATGGTCCAGAATGCAAAGATATGTGGGTTTGAGTCCTGCTCTAGGCACAATATTTCCCATTTTCATCACCCCCATGACACTGGTTGCCATGACCATGATCCTATACAAGCTACGTGCTGTATAGTTGTTGAACCTACCCTGTGTATGTATGTGTAAGTGCATTGCCTGTATGTATGTAATTGTAAGCATTACAAGACTTACAATTCCAGGGGGTCGAGTGTAGTAGTCTGCACTGACCTCTCAAGCAAGTAACCAGATAGACAGTGTGTTGATATCAGGGAGCCTAGGTGGTGTAATTGTTAGCACACTGGCCCGGAATGCAAAGAGATGTGTGTTCGAATCCAGCTCTAGGCGCAATATTTCCCATTTTAATCACCCCCATGAGATTATTATTATTTCTTGTGGAATAAATGTGAATTGAAGTGAAGACCAATACTCATAGCTAGGAAGCAACAAGTATCAATTTGTAAGTCATTGGTTTGACTCGACTGGGAAGTGAACTCTCGACCTTCCGCACGGAAGGCCTGCGCTCTACCGATTCGGCCACCGTGTCCGGTCAAAACGATGGTAGCGGGGGGGGGGGGGGGGGGGGGTGTATAAGCGGATGCTGGGGGAGGGTACATATATTTCAATATTACCCCATATTTTCTGTTTGAATTGCATCCCTCTATCTAAAATCACGAAATGTTCAATAGCAATATCTCAAAATGGATCAAAAGAGGGCAGGTGTCACCATGGCGACGGGTTTGACATGCATGTGACAGCCTAGTTCCGCTTGAGTGGGCAGCCACTGGTCCAGATCCGGCGAATTAAGTGTTTCGATCTGATGTCTATAGTTGACATGCTCGGGACGGTAATCGAACACGCCCGCATCTGACAAAGCCCTCGCCTAACCAGGCCGATATCGAAATAAGTCACCCATATCCTCACTCAGATAGCCGCGCGAAATCAAACACAGCGCCGTCCTGATGTGACCTTAGATGTTGCTAGGACATAAAACAACAACAAACAATCAAACATATCATTGGTTGGTTGTTGGAGTTTTTCGTCCTGGCAACGTCTAAGTTCATATTAGGATGGGTACCAAGTTGTGACAGCGGACACTCATGGCGGCTTTATAGTTCTGCCCCACTGGAAGACCAGGCTTCCGGTCCCCATGACCTGATATCCCACTCAGTCATATTATCCTGACACTAAACGAAACCTGTCCTTGCCCTATCCTAATAATACCGAGTGCCTGGCTAGGAAGTGAAAATTATCAATTTTTACGTCATTGGTTTGACTCGACCAGCGTTCTAACCCATGGGTTTGAATCGCACAATCTACCAAAATGGGAGACAGTCAACTCATTCCGCATCCCGTCCGTTATGGCCCTGTCACACTATGACGTAATGACGTCAGCGTAGGGAGAACGTGAAGAACGTTTAACTTCTCGGCGTAGTATGCAAATTTGGGCACAAGTTGAACGTGGATGCAGGATAGTGGACGAGAGCGTAACGTCGGTAAAGCATAGCGATACCATCATTCAACGAGAGAGGACAACGTCACTACGCACCCGGAACGTTATGAACGTTATTCCATCACCAGAAGAACGTTACGTGACGTTAGATACGTCATGAGATGTTGAACGTACATTGAATGCATGTTCTCCTGACGTTCTCCTGACGTTCTCCTGACATTCTCCTGACATTCTCCTGACGTTCTCCTGATGTTCCCATTACGCCATGTGGCCATTTGCACTCGCGTGGCCATTTGCACTAATGTGGGTCAACATAGTGGAATGTAGTTGAACATAGTGAGCACCGTTGGAATAACATCCGTTTAATGTCATTGACGTTCACTGAACGTGAACAGAACGTACGCCGAACGTGAAACCTTACCTTCGAGCTACGTTGAAAGTTTTGAACATGTCCAAAACCTTGACGTAACTCGACATAACACGACGTAATGTGACGTAGCTTGACGTCATTTTAACGTCATTCTGACGTCATCATGACATAACCCAACGTAATGACGAAAAATGACCACATTAGGCTCACGTTGGCTCGTTATGTCGTAGTGTGACAGGGGTATTAGAAGCAAACATGTGTGTAGGTCCTGGGAAAGCTGCATAATCCGATGAGACTCTCGCGAGGAATGATGCAAATGGGAAATATTTTGCCTAGAGCAGGATTCGAACCCGCCCTTCTTGCCATTCCAAGACTAGCATCATAACCATTATACCATCTTGACTCCCTGACGGAATCACCATACCCATGGCTACTTGCCTATGTGGCTCCTTGACTGAGAGGTAATTGTGATTGATATTTGAATATATTAGTATCACCATAATTATTTTGTCATTATGGCTCCCATTATATGTTCCCTAAGAACACGCTCCTTTGATATTCCTTGAATTACCCACAATTCATAGTTGCACTTACCTGAAACTCTTTTTGCCACGTCTGTCATGATATGACCTTAGATATTGCCAGGATGTGAAACTCCAATAACCAGCCAACCTTCTTGTCACGTGGTGTCACACAGCCCTATAATCACAGATATATGCATATATATATACTAAATGATTCTTGGGAAATTAATAAGTAGAGGGCCCCAATTATAACTGTGACATTATGAGGAATCATTTTGACATTCCTGTCTAAAGGCCCAGACCTTACTGGGGCCATATGAGTCCCGGACACCACCAGACAAAGAATTGTCTAGTCCAGTGATGTCTGGTGTCGAACTGTTGCAACAGCCACCAGACAAAATGGATGCAGAACCAGACGAGAACCGGATGGCAAACGAGTGTCAAACTGACGGACCGGACACCAACCGGACACCAACGGACACCAACCGGACACCAACCGGACACCAACCGAACACCTACTGGACACCTACCGGACTGTTCACGGCCGCACCAAAAACCGACGGACCGAATTCCCGCAGCACCGTCAACGGACACTTCAGGATACAAACCGGACACCTAACAGATGAGTCATCATCATTATCATCATCATGCTGTCGGTCGCGATGCGACAAAGACTGTTTTCATTACTTGACTGCCGCTCTCCATTTAGCTTTCTGCTGTCAGAGTTGCGTCCATGAGTCGGTCTTAATGTCTCTCAGCTTCAGGTTTCTCTTGATGGACCGGAGACGAGGGCGCCCTCTCTTTGTGTAACCAGAAGACAGTTGAGAATAGAGGATCTGCTTTGGTAGCCTGTCTGATGACATCCTCATGAGGTGTCCAGTCCACCGGAGATTCTTTTTGATCAGAAGATCTTCCATAGAGGGCAGCCCCGTACATTTGAGTATTTCCTTATTTGTCACTTTGTCCTTCCAGGTTAGCCTCATGATTGAATGCAGATGTCGCATCATGAAGGCATGCAGCTTTTTCATCTGTTGTTTGTCCAATGTCCAGGCCTTGGCTCTGTATAGTAGTGTGGATAGTACGATTACACAGTAGATCTTGCCTTTGACCTGAATGGACACAAGGTGGTTGTTCCAGAGTCTCTGGCATAGTCAACCGAAAGATGTGCTAGCCTTGGCCATCCTCCTCTGTATTTCAGCATCAATGCGTCCATTACTTGATACATTTCATGAAAGCTGCCTGCAAAAGTTTTGAAGTGCTGCTGGCTTTTGGATGTGTAACGGACATGAAATGGACAAAACGGACTAAACAGAATTAAAACGGACACCAACCATACACTTCAGTCCGGCGGTGTCTGGTACAAGTTTTGTGCCTGTTCAAAACTTGTACCGGATGCCGCCGGACACCACCGGACGGATAACGGCCACCCGGATGCCAGCCATATATAAACCATACATTGCCGTATTTCACCGGATAGTGTCCGTTTTCTATCCAGTTCCTCATTCCAGTGAGGTCTGACTGGGGCTTAAATAATACCCCACCTGTGACCCAGAATGTAGATTCTTAATTAGATGTCCCCACATGTGATCCATCATATTAAATAAGTGGGCATGTTTACATCATATACAACTAAGAGCGATTTAATCTCATGACTTGCATAATTCACTATGACATTCATTAACTCATCCTACTGATCACAAGGAGGCAATTTTAATTGCTGGAATCAATTACTATTCTGAAGATCCCACAGGAAACCCCAGCTGTGAGGGATTTCTTTTTCTCAAGGAGCGTGACGTAGCTCAGGTGGTACTGGTAGCATGCCCACATGTGAAGGTGTTGATCATCCTCAGTGGACACATTTGCAGTTTGGGTTATTTTCCATTCCAACCAGTGGTCCACAACTGGTTCATCAAAGGCTGTGCTATGTGCTATCCTGTATGTGGGAAAGTGCATATATAAGACCCCCTTGCTGCTTATCGAAAAGAGTAGCCTATGTGGCTGCAGCAGGGTTTCCTCCAAAGAAATGTGTCAAAATGACCATATGTTTGATGTCCAACAGCCGATTATATGAAATTCAATGTGTTCTGGAGGCGTCGTTAAATGAAACAAGTTTTACTTTTTTTCCTTGTTCTCAACGTGGTGTATTCATTCCCTCTCCTGTGAGAAGATCGGGCTACTATGGAAGGGGGGAGGGGAGGGGCAGGGGAGGGGGCAGGGGGCACGGGAGAAGGAGGGGAGGGGAGGGGGGAGAGGGGAGGGGCAGGGGAAGGGGAGGGGGCAAGGGGGGAGAAGGAAGGAGGGGAGAGGGAAGGGGAGAGGGGAGAGGGGAGAGGGGAGAGGGGAGGGGGAGAGGGGAGAGGGGAGAGGGGAGGGGGAGTGGGGAGTGGAGGGGAGGGGGAGTGGAGGGGGGAGGGGATGGGGGCGGGGGGCGGGGGCAGAGCGGAGGAGAGGGGAATTCAAAAGCCACCAGGACTGCGCCCACTCACACAATCGCTTTCTACGTGACATCAGCAGCTCCTATGACGAAAAGTCCCAATCTCACCCTCCCTACCTCCTTCTCACCCTCCCTCTAAATCTAACATTCTCTTTCGCCCTCCCTGTATCCTTCTCTCCGCCTCCATTCGCTCCTTTCTTCTCTCACGTTCTCCGTCCCTCACTTTCTCTCTCTTCCCCTCACTCTCTCTCTTCCTCTCCTTCCCGCCCACTAATCCCTCCCTTTCTACCTCCCTCTCTTCCCCTCTTCCCCTCTCCCCGTCTATCCCTCCATTTCCCTCTCTCCCTTTCTCCTGTGTCCCCCTCTCCAATCTGTCTATATCCCCCATCTCTCCCCGAGTCCCTTAATCTCTCCCTCCCTCTCTACCTCTGTCCATCCCTCTCTCCCTCTCTCACTTCCCTCTCCCTCTCGTCCTATCTCTTTTCCCCTTCTCTCTCGCCCCCTCCTCCTCCTTCCGCCCCCTCTCCGCCCCCTCCCCCTCCTTCCTGCCCCCCCCCCCATTTCCCTTACCTACTCCGACCCCTCCATAAAAACCCAGTAAGTTCAAAACCCTCACTCACACTACCCGATCATTGCGTGGCGCCGTCGTCGCATCAAGTCGTCGCGCCAAGTCGTCGCGTACGACCAACTCGCTCAGTGTAGACGCGCCTTTAGTCTGTCATTAGTCATACCTGGATATGGTTGGGTGACTATGCAGTATCTGTTTGTGGTGCGTTTGGTGGGAGGGTGGGAATGGGGGTGGGGGTTGCAGGTCACCAGAAGTTGAGCGCTGGTTGACCTTGGCAAACATAAGGAGGGATGTACGCTGAGAGAGAGGCAGCTGATCAGGCATTCAGAGGCACACAGTCCCCGTATGTGGCTAATGATATAATAACACAGGGCCGGTCCCAGCCCGGTGTGCACACACACGTAAATACAGCTCTACATAGGGGAACCAGGTGACCAGTGGGAGGGGGGTGGACCTGGTGGGGGCGGGGGGGTACATCCTACTCAGATTTAATAATTCTTTAACAACAAAGATATATGGTGTGCATAGATAGATCACATGTGCTTACCTGTGTGCATACATGCATACACACATGTACACAATACATGCATATATGCATAAAGACATTCATGCATACATACATGTGTACATATGTGCATACCCACACACCTGCATACACATATATACATATAACATACATACATGCGTACACACATCAATGCAAACACACATACATGCCAACACATATCCACACAAACACACATATATGTATACATTACAAAACTGGGATTTGAGTGTGCGATGACCTAGTGAGGAATTAGCAAGTATATAAAAAAAGGGGAATAAATAAATAAATATATATATATATATATACACACATATATATATATATATATATATATATATATAAATATAGACTATAGATATACACATGAGCCTGTCTCAAAAGGTGATAACTCTTTCTCTTTTTGTCCACGTAACAATTGACACAAAATAGAACAGAAACGGTTACACTGAAAACACAAGGACACTTGGTTCAAATCAATATGTATTCTATTGGGATTATGAAAGACCATAAATCAGTTTATCCTGAGCAAATGCATAAGCAGATAGTATGTTGATCGTTACAATGGACAAAGTTTTGTCCCAAATTACTTAGCACCTTTTGAGACAGCCTTTAGATATACATATAGGTAGTCATATAGATTTACATATACACACATTGGATATGCGTACATGGATATATGCGTAGATCTACATATATATATATATCAATATACATTTAGATAATATGCTTATACAGACTCAGCCACCTCACGTACACGTACGTATACACGTAGACATATGGGTAGAAGTTTGGGGGTTGTAGCCTACTCAGATTTAATTAACACCAACAAAAAGTTACCTACAATTAAATATAATCACAGGAATTCATACCGATTATTCATAATCAAAGTCAACATAATGGTAATCTCGGCAGCATGGATACTTAAATAGCAATTATATTTTGTTTATTTTATTGTTGCAGTTTATTTTTATTAATGAGTAGAAATGTCAGTTGCGTCAAATTGGTTTCCTTCCTCTCCTGTGCACCCTCCATGATACCTTAGCTGGTAGATATGGATCATATTTAAAGCTGCATAGTCTGATGAAGCATCAAATTTTCAAAACAAAAACATTCACCTAGATTGTATTCTACATATCTAACTTAGATATTGGTGCACTTATTAAACATGTGTTGCCACATAGAAGGGCATACAAAGTCAATTTAACAAAACCTCTTACTGCATGAGCCTATGCTGAGAGTTTTGGCATGCTTGCCAAAATCAATTTAGGATGTTTGCACTTCAAATATCTCGAAAGGTAGCCATTCAAAATGAAAGTTACTTGAAACTAAAGTAAGGTAGGTTATAACAACCAATTAAATATATTTATCTCAGAAAGATGGCAGAAATTCAAAACCATCGGACTATGCAACTTTAGACAAACAAAATTAAACATCAACTCAGCATTGTTCCACTTACTGACTTAAATAGTTTATGTATACAGAAATGATAGCTGTATACTGTATTCGACTGCTTCTAATGCACGTCTAGATTCTGTCAAAGAATTGATGGCGTGGCTGAATAAATTGAGCACCTGCCTCCCATTTTTAGTAGGTCATCGGATTCAAACCACCAATTTGACTTGAAAAACAATACTTATCTCTAACTAGCCTGGGGGTTCAGCATATTTAGTATAGGGAAAGGAGTGATTGAATGAGGAAGCCTATTTGTTCGTGTTTAAAAATTCCCCCTTAGTTAATCAACTAAGGTCCGAAAGAAATGAACGAACATAGCCTAATGCAATTTAAATGCGTTATCAAAACATCAAATATGGCTTAATATAATTTACCTTGGTGCCCCCAGCTCTGCCAATTTCGATTTCCACCTCTGTGTATAACTTACAGCATCATCAAAGGCCAGTTGCTCTCATACCATGTCTATGTGGTGTGGGAGGTTAAAAATCCCTGGGGTTGGTAAAAGTGTAGGCTCAGGCTTTCTATTGACCAGTAGTGGAGTGGGGAAGACCTGGGGCCGTATGCAGGTGTCGGTGTTACGGCTCCAAAACGCGTTTAGCGCAGGATTTCCCGGTTAGCGGTGGGATTTCCAGTTTAGCGAGCAAAATTCCGTATGCAGGAAGCGGTGTTACGCTAACACCGCGCGTTTACCCTAAACCCGTTTCATAGCAGGTTTACGGTCGGTGTTAGCGTACGGTCCTACCCAAATCTATTCAATGCTGTCATATTTAACAGAATTACATACGCAATAAGTGAAATATGATTAAATTAACCCTAAATTCGAAGCAATATTAATGCTGCCGCCGTAACGGCGGAGATATTAATACTTATATTTTCGAATCGACGAACGTAAAGTAAACAAATCGCCGCCGTCGCGACCGCCGCGTCGACGTCGACATCCATACTGGCCGACGTCTACGCATTGGCGGCAATGTATTAGCGATTTGTTTACTTTACGCTCGTCGATTCGAAAATATAACCGTTAATATCGCCGCCGTTACGGCCGCAGCGTTAATATTGCTTCGAATTTACGGTTAATTTCATCAAATTTCACTTATTGCGTATCTAATTCTGTTAAATATGATAGCATTTAATATATTTAAGCCTAATATATGGGTAGAGACCCAGAGGGAATTCCCAAATCTATAAATAATTTCACGTTTAGCTAACACTGGCCATTTAGGCGCTCCTGCATACCACTTGACATATTTCGCCCGGTCGGTGTTAGCTATACGCGTTTAGCGGCTAACCTAAAACTCGCGTAACACCGTTTCCTGCATACGGCCCCAGTCGTCTGTGACTGGGATTTCCCCTGCTTGGGACAACTAATGTACCAAAAAAAACAACAACAAAAAAGAGAGACAAATAAGTGTTCACACTTGCTGTCTACCATTCGCTATATTCGCTATAAAGCGGCAATATTGCTTAATCGGATTTGTTTTGTGATCTGTGAGGATGTGGAGAGTGAAATCACCAGGTGCAGATTGTAAACAGCAATGTGGTACCTTTCAGACTAGACTCGGACTTTAATAGGGACTTGACCTACATAGGGGGGTCAGGATGGTGACTGGTCGGCAAGGCCTAATTGCCATAGCAACTGGTGATGGGGCAGTTGACCTACATGTACGGTGTGAACAATCTCGTACCCACCTCCTCTGTTTTTGTTTCTTTAGTTTTGTGTTAGTTTTATTAGTTTGAATAACATGTTGTCAGTGCTGATGCACTGGTCTTCCAACTACAGTACAATCCCGTTGAACCAAGCTCGGTTAAACCAAACGATCGGTTGATCCAAACTTTCTTTGGATGCCTGGCAAAATACCACCATTTATCATATAACAAAGTTGCTTAAACCAAAGTAGGTTAATCCAACTTATCGGTTAATCCAAACAAAATTGTCGGGCCCCAGACCACTTCGGGTATGTTAAACCAAACTTTCATGTGGCTATAAGGTCATCTGAGACCCCACCAACGTTTTTATATGATAAATGGTAGTATTTTGCTGGGCCGCCCAAAAAAGTTTGGATTAACTGATCGTTTAGTTTAACCAAGCTTGGTTTAACGGGGTTAAACTGTATATAAATAAAAAACAATAATCAAAGTGTCCAGATATATTGTATATTACATTCATAATGCACCCCGTTTTTGCCAAAGCCAAGTCAAAGTCGAAGCCAAACCTCGGTTCAACCAATGATTGCTGAATCCAAACAAATTTCTAGGGTCCATTCAAATTTGGTTTAACGGGTTTATACTGTATTATAGTAAATTCTGCTACACATTAAGCAAAGTCATAACAATATAGATGGGTTTTTTGCTTGTTGGAGTTTTACGTCCTGGCAACATCTCAGATCATAAGGACGGGTACCAACTTGTGACAGTTGCACAAATAGCAAATTTATAGTGCTGCCCACTGTGAAATCAGGCTGGCAGCACCATGACCAGATATCCCACTCAATCATATTAATCCTATTAATGCCGACCGCCAAGCTAGGAAGTGACAAGTATAAATTTTGTAAGTCATTGTGTTGATTCGAACGGGAATCGAACTCCCAATCTCCCGTACGGGAGGCCTGCGCTCTACCGATTTGGCCACCGAGCCTGGTTTTCAAACAGGGAGCTCCCCCTTTGTTGGTGACGGACGCCGGGTCCTTCGGCAGGTCACGTGTGCTGGTGGACGCGCTAGTTCAATATATCAGATACGCCCCATTTGCATGAATGTGCAACTCTGCAAATGCAGCGCGTGTTTGACCTTGGGATTAGCTCGTGGTATTTCAACAGGTTTCTTGGCGTGGAATATAGTTAAGAAGGCCCTGGTTTAAAGTAATAAATACTTGGGGCCCGTTGCCAAATTTGATAAATGCCATATAAATTTAATCGATATTATATATATATATATATATATATATACATATATATATATATACATATATATATATATATATATATATATATATACATATACAAGGATCCCATTTCTAAGCGAAATCGTGGATTTCACTGAAAGCTGAGTTTCCAAATCCGGGGGGGGGGGGGAGAATCCTGTCTGTGAAAAAAACAAAAACTTTTAATTATTTGTAATGCTAGGTACACACCTACGTATACGATTCGCGCACTAAAAATCGCGACCCGACCCGACCCGCTTAAAACGGGCCGATTCATTTTTCGAATCGTGAATCGCAATCGTAAGGAAGCAGGTTTAGCCCTAAAAAGTCGCGAATCGCAATCGGTAGGTATGCTAGGGGAGTGCACACCTCACGATTTTTGGGCAGTTTTAGATCGTATATGGTAGGTGGGTGCGGAAAAACGGTAGGTGTGTACCTAGCATTAGTCTTGACATTTTAAACAGTTGGAATTCCAAGGCTAAAATATATCCAAGTAATTGCCAGATTGCACCATTTTAATCGTAGGTTTTTAATGGCCACGGACCACTTTAGTTTTTCAGGGATTTTTAAATGTTTGTCACTGGGGCCCTGTATATATATATATATATATATATATATATATATATATATATATATATATATATATATACATAAATATATATATTCCTACATAACTATCCATATATATACCAGCCACAGGTTGAACGCAGGCTTCCCGTGCGGGAGATCTCGAGTTAAATTCCCGGTCAAGTCAAAGCAATGACTTACAAAATTGATACTTGTCGCTACCAAGCCTAACACTTGGCATTAATAGGATAGTACACGGACAGGTTAGAACAGTATCACTATCAGGATAATGTGACTGTGAGGAATATCGAGCCATTGTGCTAGCAGCCTGGTCTCCTAGTGGGGCAGCACTATAAAAGTTGCCATAAGTGTGCACTGTCACAATTCGGTATCCGTCCTGATATGGCCTTAAATGTTGCCAGGACATAACACTCAAAGAAACAAACATATGTACGCATATATCATGTATATATGATATGGATGTAATACAAATATAATACATATACAGGCCGGCTACAGTACAAAGGAACAAGAACAAGACACGTAGTGGTATGAGTTATATATTCTCTGGCTAGGAATATCAGCCTAACAATAAAAGGAAAAAATCCCGACGTGAGTGATGTATTCAGGGTAGGCAGGTACCGGGCGCAGCCGGGGGTGGCGCCACCAGTCACGAGATGGAGGAGGCAGTACAGTATGTAGTGTAATATTAACAATAATTAGCACATAATAATAATTAAGAGGGGTTAATTCCCTTTCGCGCCTTTATACTTGCATAATGCATTTTACATTACATAATGTAATGCAGATATAATATATATAATATAGATATCATATATTTATCGGATAGGTACTATCATATATTTATTATATATGGATATCATTTATATCACATAGGTATTAGATATACATCACATATACATGGTATATTGGCATCACATAGACATCAAATGGACATTATGCAGACATCATAATTAGGTAAATTGGACAATAACTAAAGCACTATCAAATATAGCTAATTAAATCATCAAAATCCACACGTCAAAATGTCGCCCCTTAGGTAGAAAGGGGGGAAAAAAAGCTAACAACTTTTGGAATCCTAAAATAACTTTTCCCCGGTGCCCTGCTACTCAGCCCCCCATCCCCCACCCCCACCCCCACCCCCCCCCCCCCCCCCCCCACCCCCATCCCCATCACACAGGCCGATTCTCACCAACTTCCCACTCAAAATCAAAATTGCACTGAGTGCTTTCTAAGTGACTTTGATGTGGCCTATATAAATATTAATATTCTGAATGATTTACAGTAGGGGCTGTGTGTGGAGTGGTAGGGCGTGGTGTGGTGTGGTGTGGTGTGTTGTGTTGTGTAGTGTGTGGTAGGTGGGTTGTGGGTGGAAAGAGGGGGTGGGGGGGGAGGGGAATGCGGGAGGGAGAACCCATCCGAAATGAACCAGAATAGACTGTGTGCTTGCGTGATGTTCTAGTTGTTGGTTGGTTGGTTGTTGGAGTTTTACGCGCTGGCAACATCTAAGGTCATATCAGGACTTGTGAGAGTGTGCACTCATGGCGACTAGGACTTGTGAGACTCATAGCGACTTTATAGTGCCACCCCACTGGGAGACCAGACAACTGGCACCATGACCTGATATCCCACTCAGTCATATTATCCTGACACTGAACTAACCAGTCCTTGCCCCTATCCTATTTATGCCGAGGGCCAGGCTATGAAGTGAGAAGTATCAATTTGATAAGTCATTGGTTTGACTCGAACCAACCAGTCCTTGCCATATCCTAATCATGCTGAGCACCAGGCTAGGAAGTGACAAGTATCAATTGTATACGTCATCGGTTTAACTCGACTGGCTTCACCTGTGCAGGTGTGGGTCATCCGAGCGATCCTGCTCAGTGACCTATTTGCAGTTTGGGCTATTTTCCGTTTCAACCAGTGGTGCACAACTGGTTCATCAAAGGCTGTGGTATGTGCTGTCCTATTCATGGGAAAGTGCAGGCTTATCGGAAAGAGTTGCCCATGTGGCGGCAGTGGGTTTCCTCCAAAGAGATATACCAGAATGATCATAATGTTTGATGTCCAATAGCCGATGATATGAAAATCAATGCGCTCTAGAGGCATAGTTAAATATTTAACTCGACTGGGAACCCAACTCCTTACCTTCCGCATGCCAATGACTCAAAAATTGATACTTGTTGCTTCCTAGCCTGACGCTCAGCATTAATAGGATAGGGCAAAGCCTGGTTAGCTCTGTGTCAGGATAATGTGACTGAGCGGGATAGCAGATCATGGTGCTGGTGGCCTGATTTCACAGTGGGACAGCACTTTAAAGTCGCCATGAGGGCGCACTGTCACAAGTCAGTACACACCCTGATATGACCTTAGATGTTGCCAGGACGTGAAACTCCAACAATCAACCAACCAGACAGCGTCCCTGGGCCCATATGTATGTGTCCGGGTTAGCGGTGCGAAGCTGGTTTTCGGCGGGTTTCCTGGGTTAGCGGCGAAAACTGTGTATGTATGTGTCAGGGTTACACTAACTCGGCGAGTTTAAAGTCGCCTGCACTAACCCCAATCGATAGGACGGTTAAAGGTGGGGTTAGGCACCGATTATGCCCAAATCTGTTCAATGCGATCATATTTAATAGAATTACATATGCAATAAGTGAAATTTGATCAATTTAACCCTAAATTCGAAGCGTTATTAACACTGCCGCCGCATTGGCGGCGTTATTCATATTGTCCAATCGACGAATGTAAAGTAAACAAATTGCCGCTGCCGCCGCCGCTGAATCGGCGGCTATATATTAGGCCGAAATCTATTCAATGCTATCATATTTAACAGAGTTACATAGTCAAATAGTGAAATTTTATTAAATTAACCCTAAAATCGAAGCGAGATTAACGCTGCCACCGCAGCGGCGGCGATATTAATATTTTCGAATCGACGAAAGTAAATAAAACAAATCTCCGCCACCGTGATATCCATACAGGCAGAACGCCGCTGGTTCCTGGCCACCAATATTGTCAAATAGCGGTGCTCGCCGGGTACAGGCTAAGAGGGGCCCCCTAAGTTGCTAAATAACTAATAAGTTAACTAACCCGGGCGCGCTTTGGTCACATACATGCCCCGTGACACATTTGGAACTCCGGGGTTTAGCTAACCCGGCACCCGCCTTTAACCCTGGGGCTAAATGTAAGAGCCACTTTTTATCGGGCGCGGAGGTAAGGGCGGCCGGCGGGGTAGCTATCGTCGGTGTCCATATATGTGTCACGGGCAATGTATGTTGCCAAAGCACGTCATTGTTAGCTACCCCGTGGGTTATTTTTAGACTGGGGAAAGCCCTCCGGGAATGGTCCCGGCGAGTGCCGCTATTTGTTTTCTTTTGCCCGCTGGAACACGCCGTCTTCGCCTGAGTTGCTCAACTTCAAGTCAAGTCAAGACAACACTTTACCTCTTATTGCCTCTCGCCTGACATTCTCCTCTCTTATTGACTGTACGAGCGGCTTTCAGGTACGTTTTACATTGCCGACGCTGTAAATTATGGCCTTAAGCCATCCTGTCACTTGTGCGTGCGTGTGGATGAACGCCGTTTACTTTTGAGCTTGCTTTACATCTCGCAGGTCAAATCCCATTTCTTTGCAGCATTATTAACGATAGTGGGCTCAGCAAATAGGGGTTTCTGGGTTGTTCTCACTCTATTGAAAATATACCGCAATTCCCCAAAACATGCGTTATTATGGATACGTTTTTTATTTAGTAGCGGCGTGGAAATTCTGCTGCATTTTATTTATATATTGCCAACTTTGTTAATCCTCTCAGTTACCTGTTTTTGCCGGTTTTAGATGCTACCTATATCTCTCGTCACTTCAGAGATAATGCACCTATTTGTCACAGTGCGTACTTGGGATTACTTTATATTTTGTCCCACTGGGGGAACATTCCGAACGCTACATGCCCCTCTATCAAAGTCAGTCACATTATGTCCGAACACTGAACTACCCATTCGTTGCCCTATCCAAAAAATTCAATTCGCATGGCTAGGAAGCTTCACGTAATAATTGTTTATTTTTTCTCACATCTTGACTATTGGATGCATTTGATTTATATACAGTACAGTAATCCATTCCTCTCATTTTCCTACAGCTACAAGGTTCTGAACGACACGATTATTCTCTCACATTTAAAGTGATACCGCCTAAGGCAGTGCCAGCTACATCCGACAAATCCAAACACACGATGTCCTTCAACCAGCCTCCCTCTGCAAATTCTCAACCCTCGTCCGGCAAAAGAATACGCAAGGCAAATTACACTGATGATGAGATCCGCATTATGTTGGAGGAGGTAATGTTGGCCCGAGTAGTCCTTTTCGCAGCTTTCAACAACAAGATAACTGTGCAGGCCAAAACCAGAGCATGGGATGCTGTAACAGCCATGGTCAACGCATGTGGGGTTGCTAAGCGATCGCGTATAGAAATAAAAGAAAAATGGAAATCAATGAAGGCGGATGTCCTAGGTCGGCAGAGGAGAGTCGGACAAACAGGAGGAGGTCCACCCGAGCCCCCACTTCCTTTTGAAGAAACAATTCTCCAGATTATCGGGTTCGAGTCCAATCTGATGAAAGGAGTCGACAGTAAGTTGCTACTTAATGTCAACAGCTTTGGCTACACTAATACCTACATTTCGCCGAGACAGCCTATGCAGTTGGTCACACCATATCATTGACATTTTCCCTACATATCTGTCTCCATTATAATACGCTCTTCTTCTCTTCCAGCCACCTTTACATCCAGCTTCCTCGGTGAGTACTTCACTAGAGACATTTATGAGAGCCGGGTTGTTGTCTGTGACCGTCAGCAGAAAGTGAAATAACCAATATGCCTAACATTACGTTTTCTTACATAGATCCTTTTACAGCAGCAATTATAAGACCAAATAACCTTTAATGTCAACTCCATGTGCTTCAGTGATTGGTTTTTCTTAACGACAAAGATATAGTACACAGTCTCTCTCCTTCAGTGGTTTCAACTTGATAGGAAAAACACTGAGAGGCTGTTTTATGTTATGTGATAGTCACACCGTTTATATTCCCTTACCATATAGGAGCATGCTGCGTAACACCTCCTAGGTGAATCTGTAACACATGTAGCTAAGCAATGTACATGCAGCGTGATTGTAAACACGTCTTGTTTAATTTGTAGCACCTGTAGCCGTTGAGAATGTGGTCCTCCAACATGCAGAGGTCGGCTTTACCCACACAGTGCCAATTTCGGGGCACACGATTCGCCAAGAGGATGGAAGTGCGTACTTGGCTGACACTAACCAGTTAGCTGTGTCGCATAACGTCACCACTGCAATCAGGCCTGTCTGTGCATCCACGCCTATCCAGAATACTGCCGCGGAGACAGCGACTGCCTGGATCCCAAGCTACCAGTTGCCAGGTATGTTGAGCGCACACCTATCTGAACACCCGTACTAGTAAACACATACGCTTATACAAGATGGTTTATATACTATTCGTTTGAGCGCATCATCAATGTAGCTGAGTTACCTGGGGCATAGTGTTTAACTTATGTTTGCATACGGCCAGAATTCTGCGATTATTGTTACCCACATTTAAGCAACCGGTGCTGTAGTACGGACAGCAGCATTTGTAAGGGGTTTGTCCTCTTTTTCGCTAGTGCATCCAGGATGGGGAGTTCATGACCAAAGGTTGTGTGTGCCTTACACAACTACGCTTTAGTTGTAGGTCTATACGAAAATCGCGAAAATCGCTGAACTATTCTAAATGAAACTTATTCATGTCCACAGGGCATGTGTCGTCGGGTGTTGGCGAGACGGTTGATCACTGGCGACCGGCGCCTACCGCCGAGCAGGAGCCAGAGGCCACCACCGAGCCGATTCGTGTAACCCCAGCGAGTGTAACCCCAGCAAGTGGCAACCGTACACGGTCACGCGCATCGCGCGCCAGGTCGAAGACAACCTCCACCAAGGATTTTCCTGCAGAAGGCGACGAACGGGCGACTTTCTTGAGGTACCTGGAGAGCACGGCTGCAAAAAACAAAGCCAAAGCTGCGTTAATAGAAGGCAGGGCGGAGGAGGAAACGGGGGTCAGACATATGCGTTGTCGGAGGGAAGAGCTCCGGTTAGCAAGTTTGGAGAGGGAGGCAACCGAGCTTAGACTGAGGGCCGAGGCAGATCTATTGGCTATGCGCCTTCGCCGTGAAGCCTTGGAGGTGGCTAACCTAGAGCTCGAGAGAGAGGGACATGAGGAGAGGCTGAGGGGAGAGGCCGAGCTGTTAGGTCTGAAAATAAGGCGCGAAGCGCTGGAGGTAGCCAAGTTGGAGATTGAGCTGGGGAGTCCGCACTTACAGCGTTTATAAAAAGCTAGACATGTATATCGCTAGTCTGGTAATGTCTCTAGTCTGCTTATGTTATATCTCTAGTCTGTATCTCTCTAGTGTTAGGGCCCCGCGCGATATACTTTAGATTTCATCGTGCATGCGCTTTGCCGAGCCCACAGTTCTAACTTTGCCCTATGTAAGAAAACGTAATTGTTTGACTACTATGCCGTGCCTGATGCAGGCCACAATAAAATCTTTTTAACAGAAACACTTTTGTTGGTTTTGCGCGTAATTATATAATATATCACATTTTGTTGTTACAGTACAAGAGACGATCTCGCAACTAGTGCTTGGGTGTAGCGAAAGGAAGGAAACACACTGTTCTAAAAAATACTAACCTAGATCAAAAGAAGTTATCAACCAGTCTCTGTCGGGCAACTTTGGCAGCCTGTGACCGGACCCGCTCCGAAAGTTGGTAATTGACTGGGCGGGCATTGTTGTCGTCCGGGTGCTGAAGTTGGGGTTCTTGCTCGTTGTCAGAGTCTACGTCGGACTCCGAGTCTGATGGGTCGTCAAGGTGAAGCGTTCTGGCTCTATTGTGGAGAATGATGCAGACGGTAATGACGTTGCAGGCCTTGGCTGGCTGAAGGCGCAGCCGCCTAAGGCAGTGCCATCTGCGCTTTAGAACACCTATGGCCCTTTCCACATTCGACCGTGCAGCCTTGTGATGGACATTGTACTCGATTTGCTGCGGGGTATTCGGATTTAGGAAAGGGGTGAAGAGCCAGTCTCTGAGCATGTAACCACTGTCCCCTAGCAGCAGACCCTTCACGGGCTTATGGTCACTCTCGAATGCGTCGAAGAGATCTGACTCTCGTAGGATCCGGGCGTCATGGACGCTCCCAGGCCACTTAACTATGCAGTCCACGAAAATCAGATCGGCATCACAGATGACCTGAGAACACAAGCATGAAGTGGTTGTTAACGAATGCGTGAATATTTGTTTGTAGGATCCCAGTAAGCGGGCAGTCAGTCAATCCGTAAGGCACAATAGTCAGTAAATACGAGAGGAAAGCAGTAAATTGAGGCGCAAATCAATATACAGGAAACGAGTTTTAAGTGCAACTTCCGCCTCTTATGGTTGATGTTAAAAAGATGATACAATAGCAAATGCCCAGTACAACTCACCTGCACGTTAAGCGAATGGTAGTGTTTACGATTGACAAATTCGTGCTCGTAAGCGGAAGGGGCCTGAATGCGGACTTGGGTTCCATCGATGAAGCCAAAAACATTTGGGAATCCGTACGTCCTGAATACCTTGGCCTTGGTGCGGTCTGCTGCTTCCTGCGTGGGCAATTTGACACTTTGGGGCAGTTGTTGCAAAAATGCTTGCGTCACTCTTGGAATCAGTCGTGAAACTGTAGCCTGATCAACTCCAATTAGTTCCCCACACACATCTTGGAAGCTTCCACTTGCGTAGAAGCGAAGGGCGATCATGACCTGCAATAGTAGCAAGTATGACAAATTACAACGTATGCCTGCAATAACAGTTGAATACCAATAGTAGTAATGTGAGTGTATGACACTCGGTACACGTGGAAGCAGCTACAGGTACGTAACATGATATAAGGGAAGTGGTAACATGTATACAAGCCTAAAATCATAGGACTACAAATTTAGGTCTTGAGACAAATAATAAAATTGCGGTGACAGGTGTAGAGGGTGGTGTGTGGATGCAACGTAAATAATGCTAAACAAGTAGTAATTGAATATAGCATCGGTGGCAAGCCCTGTTTTTTAAAAGTATCAGCAATATCATTGCAAATCTATTATGTGAAGAGTTAATGTGACATGTAAGGCGATTTGTTAGCTGCTTAACCTAGAGCTGTGAATAAGGGTAGCATTAATAAATATAGAGGAAGTATGTCAAAGGGATAAGGTGCAGGTTTATAGTGAGTGAAAAAGTTACAACCGCTAATAAGAGGGGCATGTTTAAGGAAAACAAACAAAAACACGGTGCTTGCCCACAATCAAACAATACGTAGTCGGTGACAGTACGTGTGTAGTACGTGTGTAGGACACTAACCACAGCTACTGTCACTTCCGAGGAATACCATTCACTGACGTATAACAAAAGGCGTAAGGAAAGTGGAAATTTGACAAGGAAGAGAGAATGCAGAAGGTTTTAGCAAGGCTTTAGATGACACAAACAAAGAAAACGCCGTGGCGAGACAAGTGAAGCATTTGTAAACACTTACCTGAAGCAATGGAGAAAGTGCACCCGTTCGGTTGGAGAGTGATAATTCGTCTCGAACAGTGTCCGTCAAAGCCAGAATGTCGTGGCGTCTGAAGCGGAACTTCTTGAAAATCTCGTGATCATTGAATTTCTCAAATGGATTTGATCTGTCGCGGAAAATCCTGTCTCTACGCAAATGTCTGTGCATATATCGGCGATAGAGGAACACTTCCATGTTGACTCGCCCACTAACACCGACGGTAAACAAGGCATCCGTAGGGGTTAGTGAAGGCGACGTTAACCCTCGAGGCGGTAGCCTAACCCGCGCACATACATTGACACTTTGGCCGCTAACCGGGGAATTCCGCACGACGCGTAGGTTACAAGCCCTACCCCGCCCTCACCCCGCCCTCATACATTTGGCCCCTGGTGCGGTTAAATAGTGACACATACATATGGGCCCAGGTCCGAGGGATAATTATGTTGGCTGATTGATCACCGAGTGTGAGTGTAGTATTGGTGACACCCGGCAGGGGGAGTGACTGCTAGCCGGTGATTGAAGGGGGCGGTGATCGCTGTTAATGAATGCACAATTATGCAGTTTCGCTATGAATGGAACGTCACTGATATATGTATATATATATATATATATATATATATATATATATATATATGTGTGTTATAGTATGTGTATGTATATATATATATATATAAAACTGGCTATGGTGGAGGGAGAGGAAAGGAGCGCAAACGAGGAGTGGGTGGGAACCTTCCAGTTTTTATTTTGCAAGGAAAGGCCCTTGGCCGGGCAAAAGAAAATAGCCCTACCAATCAAAGCTAAAAATGCATGCGATACAAGGTACGGCGGCAGAGCAAGTGACCTGCGAGCAGCAATGGCGGAGTAGCAGCGAGGCAAAAGCAGCCACGGAGCAAATATACAAGCGAAGAAAATAATAATAAATAAATAAATAAATAAATAATAAATAAGGTAGGTAAACCCCGCCTCTTTATATATATATAATAAATTATATTTTACATAAAACTGGCTATGGTGGAGGGAGAGGAAAGGAGCGCAAACGAGGAGTGGGTGGGAACCTTCCAGTTTTTATTTTGCAAGGAAAGGCCCTTGGCCGGGCAAAAGAAAATAGCCAAAGGGGGCCCTCAAAGAGAGCCCCCCCCCAACCACTACTCGCTTAACTCAACTGGGCCAGCGAAGAGGAAACCCTCAGGTCATTCATTATGCGAACCTGCAATGGCGTTTTCAGGTAAGCGTAGACCGTTTCACTGGCCCAGTCACCCCTCACCTTAATCTCCTCAATTGTAGCACCACAAATAGACAAAAAGGTTGTACCACCCCGGCGGAGGGAGTGGGAGGTAAAATCAAACTCACCCAGGCCAGCAATATTGGTAAATAGTCTTAGCATAGACTGGTAAGACGAATATGACATAGGAGTGGAACCGACATCAGCTGGCAGCCTAAAAGCCATATCGCCCGGCCCAGCAGGTATCTCATCAAAATGCTTACGTGTCCAAAAAACTGCGCAAAGAGCGAGGTTGCAACACTTAGCGACAGGTATCTCGAGAATCCTCTCATTAAATTGGATGGTCTTGCATTTTTTGACCCGTACTACCATGCCCCAATCAAAGAAGGTGAAATCTGATCGGGTCAAGGCCGCATCTGAGGCGGTGACCTGGCTTTTCCTAAGCAATGCACGAAATGACAGCAAAACGGCTGCCCGCCAAGCCGTGTGTCCTGAGTTTAGGGTCAAACCCTCAAAAATCTTAAGCAACATGTTTGGAAGGAGAGGCGGGGCCCTCCTAGGGGTATCGCCCTTTGAGCGCCTTATACCCTTTAAGGTTGCGGCGACATAGTAGTCAGAGTATGCGATTTCCGGGGAACCATTCTGCTTTAAATAAAAATTTAGGCCCGAAAGATAATTTAAGATGGAGCTATAGGCGAGATCCTTAGCCAACCAGGTTGCGTACAGGGCAACCCACTTAGAGGAGCATGGTAGCGGGGCCCTATGTTCCCCCACTTGATCCACAAAATGCAGGTAACGCTTAATTTGGACGTTTCTAGCAGACCAGGAGTTTGGGGCGTAATATCCCTGCTCATAGAGGCGCTGCTCCCCCCTTAAGTCCTCCCGTCCTGGAACAGAAGAAAAAAGGGGTCTCAAAAATGCTCCTACAGCACATCCTCCAACTCTCATCTACAGTGGCGATTCTGGCCGCACTTCCCCTATCAGCCAATCTACTAAGTGCATCGCAAGTTATATTCTTAGAGGTATTAATATAACATGAGCTAAAAACAAAATTCTCTTCAATCGCGAGCCAAAAGAGTCGCCTCAAGTAGGACATTATAACATTAGAGCGCGAGCGGCCCGTATTAAGGGCTGCCTGGACCACAACACTATCAGTCACGAATATAATTGAGGAACCCCCCCAACCATGGGCCCATCGGTCAGCCGCCTCCCATGCTGCAGCCATCTCCTTAATATTAATATGAGCGGCGCCCAGGCTCCTATCAGGCGAGACATGATGGTGGCCTGCATAAAGCTGCAAGGCCTCATCCGCCTTCTCATTATAGGAACCCACAAGCCAATCATCACCGTGGGTGGCTCCCATACCCCAACCCGAGGCATCACTATATACAGATTGAACTGGGGTAAACCTCCCCAACATAGCGGCCTTACCGTTAAAGCGACCCGCAAACTTTTCCCACCAGTCAATGTCTTGTCTGAAACCTGCACTTAGCCTAGCAAAGTAATATGGTTCGCGTACAGAAGCGATCAGGTTATAAATTCCGCGACAAAAGGTGCGGGCACCCCTGATAACCTTTGCGCAATGGGCCAGTAAACCACCCAATCTTTCAAGTTCCTTTCTCCTAGCTCTCCTACGGCCTCGAAAATGGGCAAGGACTCCATAGAGTTTCTTAAGTTTATCCGCCGGTAAAGTCAATTCGAGACCGACTGTGTCAACATCAATCCCCAAAAATCTCATCTTCTGCGCTGGTGACTGGAGTTTCTTAAAACTCAGAAAGAACCCCAACCTACGTAGGATTGCTACTACTTTTTGTTGATAAGCGGCTGACTCCTCCCATGATGAGCCTATGACACAAAAGTCATCCAGATAATTGATGACTCTATCTGCCCCCTCACGCCTAGCACACCTAACGATGAAGTTAGAGATTCTTGTGAAGATAAAAGGGCTGGAGGCGAGGCCCATGGATAGGCGATTATCAAGCATGTAAATGTCCTTTTTTCCCTTGAAAGCCCATTTAATCCCTTGTTTGGTTCGGTCATCAGGGTGTATTTGTACCGCCCTATAGGCATCTTTTATGTCGATGGACGAGAGAAAATCTCCCATGACGAGGACATCAATGACACTATCGACACTCAGATAATTGAATTTTTGAGCTACCTCACTAGTTGCGGAGTTTACCGACAGGCCACGAGGTCTACTACAATCGACCACAAGTCGACCCCCCCCCCCATCCTTTGGGACAACAAACATCGAGTGTACACATAGGGGGGTAGAATTGGTAATAGATATTATACCCTGATCGAGTTCGACCTTCAACTTCTCTTCAATCAGGTCCCGGTCACATTTTGACAGCCGTTTACTATTATTTGTCTCGTAATTTTGGTTAAATTCTGAATTTACCACCCTAAAACCAAAAACTATACCTCGAAGTAAATAGGAAGCATCAGCATCCACCTCGCCCCTGAGAATTAACTCTGAAAAGAAACGACATGGTTTAAGCTGACAGGCCATGCCTGCCAGAACATAGACACACGAGCAAATTCCGCTGACACAATCCCGGGCAACTCTAAACACAACGGGTGTCTGGCCCTCTACCTCACAAACTGAGACAATTAGTCCATCGGCCTCCTCTTGTACTTCCACACAATCTAAATCACAGGCCGGCATAAGCAAGCGACCACAGTTCACCGGTATAACATCAACAGCTTTGTTGTCCTTGTCACTTTGTTGTCGGTCAGGAAGCATTATATCAGTGCCATCGTCCAATCCAGCGATGTTACAACTGTCGATTAGCCTCCGGTCGGTTCGATCGGCCCGATTCCGTGCAGTGTCGTTATCAATTATGTCGTCACTTTGTCGCGGGTCACCCCCCGCTAGCCCGGTGCTACCGTCACCTTCAAAGACGACACACCGATCCCCCACACTCAAGTTGGCTACAGCGGCCCGGTCACCTACAAAGACCCCTGCCGCTCGGCTGTTGCTCCCATTTTCTCGGTCGCCCATACCACTTGGTTCAATCAATTGTCTATCAATTCTCTCGCAAGGGGGTGGGGGGAAGACTGCATCACCCGCCACTCTATCTTTCTCTGCCAAAACGACCCGGTCACCTACAAAGACCCGTTCAACAATACGGGTTCTGGCACCATTAGCCCCCCCCGCCTCCAAGTCGCTCCGATCACCTACAAAGATCACAACTTGGTTGCTGCAGCTACTCGCTGTCTCGAGTCAAACTCTGCAGGCCGCACGTTTATGACCCTTTCCATTACATTTTGAACAGACATGACTAAAGCGGCAATCATCCTCCCCTCTATGGCAGCCCTGCTCTCCATTCCAGGCATAGCATGGCCTCTTGGGTTGCTGGCCCTGTTTCCGCGTCTGATGAATAGATGTACCGGCTCTCTTCGCCTTAATATTCAGGGAACCATAGTGTAACACACTTGTTCCCCTGTTCGCACTGGAGAACGCCGCGAAACCTATGTCTTCGGCCAAAATCCTAATCGATAAATCATAGTCTACATGGGCTGAGTCCAGGTACTCACCGGTACTCGCCCTGAGTGAGAGGAAAACCATGTGTTCGACTAACGCTCTGTAGTCCTTAACGCCCAACTGTTTTATCCCTAGTGCCCACTGGCCCGTCGCAGCTATCAGTTCATAACAGTTTGCTTTTGAGATTTGCTTTCGCCCCACTGTGAAACGTTTTAAACTCCACTTACTGCGTCTGCGACGGCTGGCGCTTCTACTCGACGAGCCGCTCGACGAACGTCTCCGACGGGTAGTGGTCCTCGAGCGACCCCTGTCCTTTCCATAGGCACAGAAACCGTCCTCCGGGCGGCCTAAGGAGGCCGCATCCACGTAGGAGGCACCAGTTGTTGGCTCCGCTGCCACCGGGTCCATGGTGTAGCCCGCCGCCGGCTTGGTTCGATCCAAGCTGGTGCCCGCGCCATCTTGTTTTCCTTCTGAACGCACGCTCTGTCTTTTGTCGCGCTTCGCCAATAATGCAGCACGACGTTCCTCCAGTTCAGCCAATTCATCCTCTATTTCTAGGGCCTCTACCTCCCTCGCCGTACGCTCTCTTCTGTCACGTAGTGATAACTCACCCATTTCCGGTTCCACACTGTCCTCCACCGACATCTTTGCAGTATCTGACGGGTTTTCGGAAGTCTGCGAGCGTGTGAACGGTCTTGCCCTTGCTCTACCCTGCTCACAAATAGACTGGTCCCCTTTGTCGTGAACGCTACCACAGTTGTCACAGAAAACTCTAGGCATGTTAAGCTTCTAACAATGTCGAGCTATCAAACACACAATTGCCGCGGCATACAACGGGTGCCCAAATATCACTGTCAAGTTTGGCCGAGAATAAGCATGTGTCACTCCAAACAAATGCTTCTGTCACTCCACAGAACATAAAGCATGTGTCACCCCAATAGTACTAGTAAAATTGAACACACGTCAGTTGACCCTCATGACCCGCCAAATCCCGATGCCGGCAGTGTAAAAGCGGCCGGCGCGTGACCTAATAGCAACACTCCGACGTTGAAGTAGTATGTGAGGGTTTCGTCCTAGTATCAAGCCTGACATGTAACCGACTTGAATTCAATGTCACATGTTCAATGTCAGTCCGGAATGTTCAATATCACATGTTCAATATCAGGAACCAAAATGGCGCACACCACTGCGACACCCTTGACAGTATGTCACGAGCTCAAACATGTAATCCTGCAATGTCACTCACAGTTTTTCCAGGCCGGGACACGCTTCCATGCAGCGTATTTTCACTACCGTACTACTGTAAGTCATTCGTCCATTAATTTAGTTTCAATCAAGTCAACCACATGTGGAACGTATGGCAATTTTGTATATATATATATTATCAGTAGCTTTACTTATTGGGAACTGCATATATATATATTGTAGTGTGACTTAGCTTAGTTGGTTGACGGACGAGAATGTTATCTGCTAGTGCTGCAGGCCGGTCTTCTGTGACAGTAACTGACGACAGTTGTTTGCCGGCTAAACACCGGTATTTTCAGCCCTATATGTAAAATGCGTAGTTTTAGCTTACGGTTTCGTCCTAGTATCAAGCCTGACATGTAACTTGTGCATGGTGTACCGAAGCATTCGGTTCGTCCGCCGCAGCATGTATCCACACGTTAGAAGTTGATTGTACAGGTAGCGAGTAGACTGTACAGGTAGCGGTAGCGCTAAAAATGCATGCGATACAAGGTACGGCGGCAGAGCAAGTCCAATTCAAATATACAAGCGAAGAAAATAATAATAAATAAATAAATAAATAAATAATAAATAAGGTAGGTAAACCCCGCCTCTTTATATATATATAATAAATTATATCTTACATATATATATATATGTATATAGTCTACCAGGCTGGGCATAGCGCAAGAAAACTGACTAATGTATACACACATTGCTCACTACATATATATATAATATATATATTAATATATTATACATAGTGAGGACTATATGTCAAATATAAGAATTATATATATATATAAATTGGCATCGCTGTATGTTTTTATTATGTATTATCTTCACTACGCTAACACTATACGATTTGGTGCGGCTCTATTGGCGCCACCGTCACTTGCGGCGCCACTGTCCCCGTCACTTGCCATTCGCATCAAAGTTCTTAGATACATACATATCAGTATATACATACATAAGGATCCTCATGGGTTGAGTATCTGGATTGGTTGATATCATAATGAGGACCTTCCAGTTTAAGAAAAAATTAATTTGCATAAATCATATACGCCATATATATATATATATATATATATATATATATATTTATATATAGCGCCGGTAACCTCTTACAAGGGTATATGAACACACATACAAACACATATATATATATGTATATATATATATATATATACACATACACTTATCAAGGGAAATGCTCTATATATAGGACACATATATATATGCGGTATAAACCATTATATGAGTATAATAAGCTGGAAGATTCATCTACTCCCCCAGCCACTAAGTCATCGGCTGGTCACCTAATCATTAGGTCATCTACTGGTTCCTCATGACCTGAGCACGTGGCGCCACCGACTCGCCCACGCCTCAGACCCTCTGCATTCACTCACTGTACCGCTGAATTTATATATATATATATATATATACATATCGATATAAAGTTGTAAAGTGAGTTGCCGATGACGAGTAATGTCTCTTCGAACTAGTCCGGCTGTGGAGTATTTAGCAGCAGACAGATGAACGCATTATATATATGGGTCAGCCTCACGAAAACGGGCCAATCGGTGGTCAAGTGAAGATGTCGGCATCGCAATTCTTAAAAGTGTAGTGCATTTCTTTGTTTCATATTAAATTATCCTAGAAACAAATAAGGTTGTTGTATTTTCTCGACCTATACATTCAGTATAAATTTAAGGGCTTTCCAACATCTCTGTCAATGCTAAACTATATTTATACCGATCGACGCCGACATCCATGCTCGATGCCGACAACTTCCACCAATTGGCCCGTTTTCGCGGGGCTGACCCATCATATATATACATATATATATGTACATATATATACATAATACTGAACCCCCTCTTGCCTGCATTCGCTATACAAAGAATGTCCAGTGCCAGGTCAAGAACCTCCAATGTCAATTTCTTAAAGCTGCAGTCCCATGGAACAGTTTGTTTTTTTCCAAACCCAAACCCATATTTAAAATATATTCTACATATCTAACTTCCATCCGGGTGCGCTTTATATTTGTTACTGCACAAAAGGGAACACAAAGTCAACTTAATACTAAGAATAGAACCTGTTACTGCAGAAACCTATGGTGTCAAAGTTTCCATGTGCATGCTAAAATTAATTCTGCATTGTTCGCACTTCAAATATCTGCCATTTCAAACCAAAGTTACTGCAAACTAATTTTAAATAGATTATAAGCGTACATTGGTTGATTCAGTGGGTGGGTTTCAAGTAATGTCCAATGCCAGGGTAGGGAGTGACAAGTATCAAATTTTAACATTTGACTCAAATAAGGCTCGAACCCGGGGTTCGAATCCCATAATATACCAAGACGGTAGGCGGATGCTCAACTCATTTGGCCATCCTGTCTGGTATGTGCAGCTTTAAGAATTGAAATACACGTTAATTAATGCCGACGGTCATATATATATATATATACACACATATATATATGTATATACATGTTTAGCCATCGGGCTATTCCACCCCTGCTTAAGGTGAGCCTACGCATTAATAAATAATTGTTTCCATGTGAATTTCCGGGCCTGCCGCCGGGCCGCTGTCGCCTCTTGTCCCACCGCCGGTTGACTGCCTTCAGGCTAACTTGACCAGGGCTCGAAAGGTGGCCACTATATCCCCGGAGGTGGGAAGTTCAACTCCATACAGTCTGTGGGGCAGAGGGCCCTTAATTAAATATGTTTATAGAACAATCAAATACCAATATCAGGTTGACCATAGCGGTTAATAATATAAGAATGGAGAATAGTAAAGAATGCAAGGAACTTTCCAATTACTTCTTAAGAGCTCACAGCTTTATTCTTACCCTAACTAACAATATAAGTTTAGCAATATGATGGATATGAACAAGTAAATCCCCTCCCATATAATTAAGTTAAACAAGTTTGGAATTTCGACAATAAAAGCCTAAATCTTGTCTAAACATCAGAGCATGCACAAACACGTCTGATAGGTCTGGGCCCGAACGCCCGACCTCCCCCGTTGATAGGAAAGTCACAATTGATGTATCCCAGCAACGCTTTACAGCATGGAACCCAGCCCCACAAATGGTGGCAAATGTGAGCCTGGTGAGCCTTTCAGAATGCGAGCAAATCAGCCCAGCCCGCATTTCCATCGGTCGAGTAGTCTCGCCCACTTCACATATATATATATATATACATACATATATATATATGTATATATAAATATACCTGTATATATACAAACACTCCCACCCTCTTGACCTTGATAACTCCTTATCCAAACACATAACTAATTATAGCATATTATGTTCATGTATTTATGTCCATCAACCGGATGTGAGACAATAAGGCTGTATCGAGTCTGGGGATGAACGTTAAGTGCCTAAACACACAAGTACATAATAAAATTAAAATACCAGCAGAAACTCCATATACTTATGAAAATAAAAAAACAACCCACACACAAACAAAATAGAAAATGACCTGACTTCATTAAGCCAGCATTGTCATAACAACATTAACTGGGGGCAGTGGGTGGGTTCAAATGATATTTTTTCATGTAAAGAAAGTGTTCAAATTTCAAAGGGTGAGGGAGGGGATGGGTTCAAATTATATTTTTAATTTAAAGAAATTGTTAAATTAAAAATAACCAAAAAAGACTGGGGAGGTTGTGGGTTCAAATTATATTTATAATTTAAGGAAAGCGTTCATTTGTCACAAAGCTGAGGGAGGAGAGGGGGGCTCAAATTATATATTTAATACAAAGAAAATGTATATATCTCACAGAGGGTAGGTTTAAATTATATTACTAATTCAAAGGAACTGCCCTTTTTTTCTCTTTCATTTCACCCCCCCCCCTCACAAAGTGCATCCCAGATCTGCCAGGTTCAGACGATGCAGGTGGTCACTAGGTACCCGGATGCTTCTAAGACATTCCTTTTGTGCAGGTAGCTTAGGGAGCAAACTATATGCAAACAGTTGCACACCCGCAAAGCACACACGCAGTCTACAGACAATGAGTGACCAGTGACTGGTATGTGAGAGGCAGGGTTCTGGCTAGAGAGCGGCACCCCTCCAACCCCCCTACCCCTCCATAGCCCCCCCCCCCCCCCCACCTCCATCCCCTACACCCCGCTCCTTACGCCTCTACCCCTGCCCCCTCTACCCCTGCCCCCTCTACCCCTCCCTACCCCCCCCCCCCCATCCCTGGGGCAAATTTGCTCTGGGATGGCGGGCATTTCCTGTGGTCTATAGCAGCAATTTCTGATAGTCTCCTCCCTGTGTTGTAGGGTAGGGGGTGGTGGGATTGGGAAGGAGTGGTGTTGTTGTGGCGTGTTGTTGTGTGTTGGGGTGGTGTGTTGGGGTGGTGTGTCGGTGTGGTATTGTGGTGGTGTGGTGGTGTGGTGGTGTGGTGGTGTGGTGGTGTACTATTGTGGTTGTGTTGAGTTCTGGTGGTCTTATGGTGTTATGGTGTGATGCTGTGATGGTGTGGCTGTGTGGTGATCAGTTGGTAAGCTGCTGTGGGTGTGTGGGTGTGTGGGTGTGTGTGTGTGTGTGGGTGTGTGGGTGTGTGTGTGGGTGTGTGGGTGTGTGGGTGTGGGTGTGTGGGTGTGAGGGTGTGCGGGTGTGTGGGTGTGGGTGTGTGGGTGTGTGGGTGTGTGGGTGTGTGGGTGTATGGGTGTGTGGGTGTGTTGGTGTGTGGGTGTGTGGGTGTGTAGGTGTGTGGGTGTGTGGGTGGGTGGAAGTGTTGGGATATGGGTATGGTGGTGTGGTGCTATTGGTTGGTTGGTTTTTGGAGTTTTACATCCTGAAGACATCTAAGGTCATACTAGGATGGGTACCGACTTGTGACAGTGCGCACTCAAGGCGACGTTATAGTATTGTCGTGTGGGGGTGTATCTGTGTAGTGTTGCTGTGTGTAATGATGGCATGATGTGATGGATCAGTGCGGTGGGGACGAGGTAGTGTTGGCATGTGGTGGTGTGGTATGAGGTGGAGTTGTGAGGGGGTAGTGGTGTGGTGTGACCGTGTGTTGGGATGTTGGGGTGGTGTTGTGATGCCATAGAGTGATGGTTTGGTGGGGTATTACCGAAGTCGTGTGGGGGTGTTGTGGTGTGGTGGTGTAATGGTGTGGATGTACAGTGGTGGTGCGACATGGTAGTGTGGTGATGTAGTTTTATAATATACGGGTGTTGTGGTGTTATATTAGGCTGCTATGGTGGTCTGGTAGTGTAATGAACAATTTGAATGGAGGCGGGAAAATGGGGTCAACATAACACAATAATGCCAGTACGGCGCCCCACCCCACCCCGCACACCCGCCTCACCACCGTTCCCCCGCCTCGCCCCCACCCCGCCCCAGTCCCCGCCCCAGCCCCTCACCCCCGGGATGACCAGTTGGCGGGATTGTACACACAACAGAGAATGTTTGGGAAGGAGATTATAATTGTTACCTATCCACTCTTTGACCAGACACCTGTATCTACAACCTTAGCCTAGAATATACTGGCTATCTGCTTCATACTCCAAAGCCAAGACTCAGTTTGGGGGATTTCCTCCAAGCTCGGCACTGCCAACTCTATTACCCTCATACTATTTCACAGATCGATCGGACATGAAACATTAGTATACTCCCAGTCGTATACGCTTTAAATAATATATAACCATTTCAGGTAAATATATTTCTCTCAAGTTATCTCTCACTAAGTTTCAGCCGGTTTCTCTCTCTGGCTCTTGTTTTCAATCATTCCTCCTCGCCTCTCTCTCCCTTTCGCTTCCTTTCTAAGTGTCTATATGCGTATAGTATATATATCTATGCGCATAGTATATATATATGATGTATAAACATTATGCGGGTATAAAGGTGTGGAAAGGAATTATTATAATTGTTCTATTTCATTATCTAGCAACCATTATCCTCGATCTATTCACCTCCTATCCTATATACAGGTATTAGTGGCGCCACCTTCGGCCCCGACCCTAACTTATCATGACAATGGGAACGCCCGTAGCTAAGGGCAACACTATAAAGTCACCATGAGTGCGTACAGTCGCAAGGCGGTATCCATCCTGACATGAACTTAGACGTTGGTTAGAGGTGCATAGTTTGATGTTTTGCAGTTTCTGCCATTTTTTTGAACAGATAAATATGTTTTGTTGATCGTTATAATTTACCTTACTTTAGTTTCAAATACCTTTAGCACAATGCAGGAGTCGCTTAGTGAATGCACAAATATCTAACTTGGATATATATAATTAAATCTAGCTGTGTATTTTAGCTTAGACAAATTTGATACTTTCATCAGACTATGCAGCTTAAAAAGTTAAAAATAACAACGCATGTATCTTCTATCCAACATTTCTTTCAAACTTTTTTCTCTTTTTTTCTTGAAGATTTATACTGCCTATCATGGATTAGTCTGAATAGACTTGTTTTCAACAATAGACAGTTTGTCAATAGAAAGACCGAGCCTACACTTTTACCGACCGAAGGGATTTTTAACCTCCCACACCACATAGACATGGTATGAGAGCAACTGGCCTTTAATGACGCTGTAACACAGCGGTGGAAATCCAAATTCGAAGAGGTGGGGGCATGGGGAATCAAACCACCGACCTTCAGATTAGAAGTCCGACCTGGAAAAAAGTCAGACACTCTAAGCACTCCACCACAGAGAACGCCACATATAATAAACACTATAATAAACACTTTCTAATAACAGAAACGAACCCCTCCCCCATTCTCAACTCTCCCACTTCCCAAACTCTCACCAAAGAACGCGCATCTATATCAGATAAAATAAATAAATCAGGTAATAAAAAACCACCTACATGCATGTTATATCCAACATTTCTTTCAAATTTTAATAAACAATTTCTAATAAGAGACAGGAACCCGTCCCTTTCCCCACACTCCCACTTCCCACCCTCTCTCCAAAGAATGCGCGTCTATATAAAATAAAATGAAATAAATAAATGAGGTAAAAAAAAACAACCCACATACATTTTATATCCAACATTTCTTTCAAACTATGATAAATACTTTTTAATAAAAAACAAAAAGCCCCCCTCCACACACACACTATGCCACTTCCCACCCTTTCACAAAAGAAAGAGTGTCTACATAAAATAAAATAAAACGAAATAAAATAAAATAAATGAATAAATAAGGTAAAAAAAGCAACAACATACATGTTATATCCAACATTTCTTTCAAACTATGATAAACACTTTTTAATAAGAGACAAGAAGCCCCCCCCCCCCTCCACACACACCATGCCACTTCCCACCCTCGCACCAAAGAAAGCGCATCTATATAAAATAAAATAACACGAAATAAAATAGCATGAATAAATAAGGTAAAAAACAACCACATACATGTTATATCCAACATGTCTTTCAAACTATGATAAACACTTTCTCAGGAGAGACAACCCCCCCCCCCCCACACACACACACTCACAATCCCACTTCTCACTCTCTCACCAAAGAACGCGCCTCTATATAAAAATAAAAATAAAATAAAATAGATAAGTAAATACCGACAAGCCGCGCGCCCACCTCCAGGGCGGCCCTGGCCGACTAGTTCACCGCGTTCCTCCAGTAGTTGAGAGCCCGGCCACCAGGCCACCACGCCACCAACCAGGCCACCAACCAGGCCACTGCGGACACCCACCTGCTCAGTGTTAAACATGGATGCCACTTAATAAGGCCGCCGTTTGGCGTTTAGAGCTACGACCTTCCGCGCCCCCTTACGGCGGCGCGTCCACTTTGCGCGCGTTAGAGCCAGCGCGTCCCCTCTGCCACTCACTAACAATCCACCGACCACCGCCGCGAACCGCTCACCAATTCATGAAACACCACCTGAGAAATCCACCACATTTTAATACCAAAACCAGGTAGAATCTATCCCCTGTATCCACTCTTCGATTATCGACATTCCTAGTGGTGGATTAATATTATTATATAGATGCATCGTGTATTTATCCAATATATTCGCGCCATTGGGGGTCGGTGAATTTCTATCACGACGGGTCCGTCATGAAAGCACCCAGGCCGCTCTACTCGATGACAGGGCGGTTTTAGTGCGAGGCTCTGGACACCTTCGACGCAATTTGAGCATTTCAAGTTAACTGTGTCGTAACAACTAATCATGTTGGTTATATCATGCACTATATAAATCACTCGGCTCAGTGGGATATCGGCGGCGCATTTAGGTGGGAGTTGTTTCTGACATACGCAACCTGTGAGTGTGATGTTTGTTGGCTGAGTATTGAGTGGCACCTTTTGGTGTGTTTTTTCTGTGTTATTTTTGTTGTGGGAGAGAGGTGGGTGATTTGTTAGTGGACCTAACTTGATGTATCCCCGATCCGCCATAGAAGGTAACGATAAGGCTCTCCATACTTGGGGCGGATTTACAGCAGCTAAACCCAAAGTAAAACGACTACAAAACTTAGGCCACTGGAGGGGATGGCGCAACAGGCAGTGGTGGTGGGAGGTGTAAGGGTGTGTGGGAGTGTGTGTGGGAGTGTGGGTAGGGCGTGGGTATGGTGTGGGTGGGGTGGGTGGGAGTGTGGGTAGGATGTTTGTAGAATGTGGGTATGGTGTGGGTATGGTTTGGGTATGGTGTGAGATGATTTTCAGACACATTGAAGATTGCAAGGGAGTGACAATAGGTGGCATGAACATCAACAATCTTAGATATGCCGATGACAGTGTAATACTAGCAGACAGTGAGAAAAACCTACAAGATATAGTGAATAGAATCAATAAAGCTGGAATACTATTCAACATGAAGATGAATGCCAGGAAGACCAAAACAATGGTTATAAGTAAAAAGACAGATAAACCAAATGTCAATATAACCATAGATGGCACAAACATAGAACAAGTATCCGAATTCATATATCTCGGACAAAAGATTACAAATGATGGGAGATGTGAGGAAGAAATTAAAAGAAGGATAACAATAGCCCGAACAACATTCTCCAAAATGAATAGAGTGTTAACATCAAGTAAGATATTAATACAAACAAGGAAGCGTATTCTTCAGTGTTATGTGTGGTCTACTCTAATGTATGGGGCAGAGACATGGACAATCTCTAAGAAAATGTACAAACGTTTAGCAGCATTTGAGATGTGGACTTATCGAAGGATGATGAAAATATCATGGACAAAGAAGATCACCAACAAAGAAGTTCTCAGAAAAATTAAAAATAAGAAAAGCTTGTTTGCCACTATACAGACAAAGAAACTTATTTATTTTGGCCACATCATTCGTCAGAGTTCAATATACCGTACATTGTTGGAAGGGAAGGTGAATGGCAGCAGAGGGAGAGGGAGACCAAGAACATCATGGTTTACAAATATTTCACAGTGGACAGGCTTGAATTATTCACAGTCTATCAGAACAGCACAACATCGGGACAAGTGGAGAACCATTGGGGTAGAGTGTGATTAGGGTATGGGTAGGGTGTAGTATGGTGTGGGTAAGGTGTGGGTAGAGTGTGGGTAGGGTGTGGGTGGGGTGTGGGTAGGGTATGGGTAGGGTGTTGGTAGGGTATGGCTTGGGTATGGCTAGAGTATGGGTATGGTGTAGTATGGTGTGGGTATGGTGTGGGTATGGTGTGGGTGGAGTGTGGGTAGGGCATGGGTAGGATGTGGGTAGGATGTGGGCAGGGTCTGGGTATAGTGTGAGTATGGTGTGGGTATGGTGTGGGTATGGTGTGGGTAGGGTGTGGGTAGGGTGTAGATGGGGTGTGGGTAGAGTGTGGGTTTGGTGTGGGTATGGTGTGGGTTTGGTGTGGGTACGGTCGGGGTATGATGTGGGTGGGTTGTGGGTATGATGTGGGTAGGGTGTGGGTAGGATGTGGGTAGGATGTGGGTAGGGTGTGGGCAGGGTGGGTAGGGTGTGGGTAGGGTGTGGGTAGGGTGTTAGTAGGGTGTGGGTATGGTGTGGGTATGGTGTGGGTAGGGTGTGGGTATGGTGTGGGTATGGTGTGGGTAGGGTGTGGGTAGGGTGTGGGTGGGTGGGGTGGTGTGGGTTGGGTGGGGTATGGTGTGGGTGGGTGTGGGTAGGGTGTGGGTAGGGTGTGGGTATGGGTGTGGGTAGGTGTGGGTTGGGTGTGGGTATGGTGTGGGTGGGTGTGGGTGGGTGGGGTATGGGTGTGGGTAGGGTGTGGGTAGGTGGTGGGGTAGGGTGTGGGGGGGGTGGGTATGGGTGTGGGTAGGGTGTGGGTAGGGTGGGGTAGGGTGTGGGTTGGGTGTGGGTGGGTGTGGGTGGGGGTGGGTAGGGTGTGGGTAGGGTGTGGGTAGGGGTGGGTAGGGTGTGGGTGGGTGGGGTGGGGGGGGGTGGTGTGGGTAGGGTGTGGGTAGGGTGTGGGTAGGTGTGGGTAGGGTGTGGGTAGGGTGGGGGTGGGGTGTGGGGTGGGGGTGTGGTGGTGGGTGTGGGTGGGGTGGTAGGGTGGGGGGGTGGGTAGGGTGTGGGTAGGGTGTGGGTAGGGTGTGGGTAGAGGTTGGTAAGGTGTGGGTAGGGTTGGGTAGGGTGGGGTAGGGTGTGGGTAGGTGTGGGTAGGGTGTGGGTAAGGGGTGGGAGGTGGGGTGTGGGTAGGGTGTGGGTAGGGTGGGGTAGGGGTGGGATATGGTGTGGACAGGGTGTGGACAGGGTGTGGGTAGAGTGTAGTTATGGTGTGGGTATGGTGTGGGTATGGTGTGGACAGGATGTGGGTAGAGTGTAGTAAGGGTGTGGGTAGGGTGTGGGTAGGCGGTATGTAGGGTGTGGGTCGGGTGTGGGTAAGCGGTGGGTAGGGTGTGGGTAGGGTGTTAGTAAGGTGTGGGTACGGTGTGGGTATGGGGTTAGTAGGGTGTTAGTAGGGTGTGGGTACGGTGTGGTTAGGGTGTGGGTAGGTTGTGGGTAAGCGGTGGGTACGGTGTGGGTAGGATGTGGGTAGGGTTTGAGTAGGGTGTGGGTAAGCAGTGGGTAGGGTGTGGGTAGGGTGTGGGTATGTTGTGAGCAGGGTGTTACTGTTAGTAGGGTGTGGGTAAGGTGTGTGTAAGCAGTGGGTAGGGTGTGGGTTACCTAAAGTAAAGTAGGTTATAATGATCAATGCGCTATATTTATGAATCTCAGAAAATTGCAGAAATTCAAAACCATTGAACTTTAATTACAATAGCATATACATAATTATATATGTGTGTTGTAGTAATTAATTGCATATATACAATGATAATATCAAATATTATATATAACTATATGTAATATATAATATATTTCATATATATCAAAATATAATATATATATATACATATACATATATTATATATATACTTTGGGGTGAGGGAGGCATATATATATTATATATATTATATATATTATATATATTATATATATTATATGAATTATATATATTATATTTATTATTTATATATATATATATTATATATATATATATTATATATTTACTATATATATTATATATATTATATATATTATATATATTATATATCAATATACATATATAATTTACATATATACATATATATAGATTTATATAAATATATATGTGATGTATAGCGCATTATACAAGTATAAATGCTAAGGGAACATATATACTTTGCTACTTCCTCCATTGGCGCATTGGTGGAGTGCCCTCGCCCCCCCCCCCCCCCCCGCTGTTGGGACCTGTGTATGGGTGGCCCCCCTCGCACCACACACACTGGAGGAATCCCTATGCCAGTGATTAAACTCAGACCCAACTCATTCTCTTCCTTATGTTATTTGTGTACTGCTAATTTATGTGATGTATAAAGCATTATACAAGTATAAATGGTAAGGGAACATATACTTTGCTACTTCCTCCATTGGCGCATTGGTGGAGTGCCCCCCCTCCCCTCCGCTGTTGGGACCTGGGTACGGGTGGCCCCCTCGCGCCACCCACACTGGAGGATTTTTTTCTTTTTTTTAGGGCTAGGGCTATTAATCCCTATGCCAGTGATTAAACTCACACCAACTCATTCTCTTCCTTATGTTATTTGTGTACTGCTAATTTATATATATATATAATTTATATATATATACATATATATATATATATATCCCCACCACCACAGAACCACAAACTAATAAATGTCAGTCGGAAATATTGAAAAACACCGGCGCGAAAAAATCCAAAATTTCCCTCCAGTCGCGAAAGTTGTGTCCGTCCGGCGCTGATTGATGCGGACGCGTTTTAAAATGTAAGGTGCGTCCCTGCCGGAGTATCGCGAGACTCAGGTAGCTCGTCGTTAATGTGACCTATAGTTAACGAGCGGGGCGCCGCGTCTGTTGCGACTGCGCAATGAAGGCGGTAATACTCACTACAGTACAATCCCGTTAAACTAAGCTCGGTTAAACCAAACGATCGGTTAATCCAAACTTTTTTCGGCGGCCCGTCAAAATACTACCATTTATCATATAAAAAAGTTTGTTAAATCAAAGTCGATTAATCCAAATTATCGGTTAATCCAAACAAAATTGTCGGAGCGCAGGCCACTACGGTATGGTTAAACCAAACTTTCATGTGGTTATAAGGTCATCTGAGACCCCACTGACTTTGTTATATGGTAAATGGTAGTATTTTGCTGGGCCGCCGAAAAGGTTTGGATTAACCGATCGTTTGGTTTAACTGAGCTTGGTTTAACCGGGATATACTGTACACACATAAAGAAAACACCAATAATCAAAGTGTCCACATACATTGTATTTTACGTGTGCAATACAGGCTTACTCAAAGTCAAAGCCAAAGCCAACGCTCGTTTAAACCAATGATCGGTTAATCCAAACACATTTCTAGGGTCCCTTCAAGTTTGGTTTAACGGGGTTATACTGTATTATCAATCGGTGCGGGGGTGGAGAGTGGAGGAGCAATGCCTCTGGCAGCTCTCTCTCTCATCACAGCGTCCTCTAGAGGTCTCCCTCCCTCCCACCCGTCCCTGTCCAGTGATGACTTTCCACTCTAATTCTTTTTTATAAATCTATTTTTAATTAAATTTGTTGTTGGTACAAAATGTAAATATTTTTGTTAAAGCTCACATTCCCTGTTTAAAATTGTTTTTAATTTTAAGAATTTGCTAAACAGAATTATTATCTTTAAAAAGCTCATATTCTGTGGGGTAGAACTCATTCTGTATTATCAAGTAGATATCAGTTTTGTGTGTGTGTGTGTGTAAATGTAATTTTAGTCATTGAGGAAATTTAAAATGTATTGCCTAGTTAGAAGGTTATTTGATAAATTGTACTCATTCTGATATCCGTTTATAATTAGTAGCATGTGGTAATTATGTGATAATAATGGTTGCAGTAGATAGTTCTAGGAATTGTAGTAGAGCTAGCCGACAATAAATTCTTCACAAAATAAGAAAGTCTTCTATTACACACTTCCTCGGTTCACCCTACTGAACTTCCTTATATGGCAAATTGTTGTGACGGGGCGACCATTACGTCGAATGCCCAACCCAACATATTGCTTAATCACTCAAACATGTCAGCGTCAAATTTCCCACCCACCCGCCCTCTGATTCTAAAATTGGGCGAAGTGGCACTGGGTGGCCAGAACTATAGAGAAACAGGATTTAAAATTTTATTAATTTGTTTTTTTACAAATAAATACCAAAGAAACAATAAAACATTGAAATCTCATTATGTAAAATAGCACTGCAATAAGTAAGTGAAGTCATATGGCTTAACAATCACGAGCACAGATACTTCTGTGTAGTACCATCTGCCCTCTGCTCCTGTGGAGAGGAAGATCAGACTGCTGAGCATATCCTACAGAGCTGCTTGAACCATCACTCACTGAGGGAAGAGATATGGCCAGCTCCCACTGACTTGCAGGAAAAGCTGTACGGGGCTGCAGATGTGCTATAGAGGACTGTCAATTTTATTATGAGAACTGGGCTCCAAGTGTAATTGAAGGCGAACAAAAAGAAGAAGAAGAAGAAGTAAGTGAACAAAGGTAGGTTCTTACAGTAGCAATGCAATACAGAGTGAGATGAAATAAATAGGAAGTTAGTGCGTATCGTCTTAGCTTTATTTATGCTAATTAGGACAAATCACCTGTTTTGTAACATGAAATGTTTGTCTGCTTTCAGGTTAATCCTCGTTGCCTTCAATTACTAGGAATCCCATTTCAAGTGGTTCCTGTCCGGATCGTCAATCTGAATGCTTCTGCACAATCCCGCCTCTGTATCATCATCCTGGTGATGGCGACCAATGTTGTGGTGCGCCTAGAGCAGGATTCGAACCCACACTTCCTGCCATTCCTGGGCTAACATCCTAACCATTAAACTACCTACGATCCCCGATGCATTCACCCTATCCCCCACCTACCTGTCTACACAACTCCTTACCTAAGAGGTCGTCAGTGCAGACTACCACAGTACTTAGATTGGTGTTATTACTGTCACCAAAAAAAAGCCAATGTCCTGTGTGAATGAGACATAACTGCAGAGTATAATCTGTGTTGACAAGCAATTAACCAGAGGCCACACAACAGGGACCGGGCGCCGGCCTGATGACGGTTATTAGGGACCAAGTAATGACCTCAGGGTGACCCCGCCGTGACCTCTGAGTTAACCCAATGACCTATGACCTGTGATGAACAATGTGATCCGGTGGCCATGTCCTGCACCCCCCCCCCACCCTGCACCCCCCCACCATGCACCCCACCCTGCACCCTGCACCCCCAACTCCCAACTCGGCTATTTCCACTGACAACCTCTCCGTCCAGTTTCTCATCTCACACCTGCCACATCTTTTGGATGACAATCTGTATTTTTCAACTAAAATCCTGTATGAATCTGTCTGAATCGGGATCACATAATAATTCATATACATATGTCCCACATACCATACAAAAACATGTGAAATCAATTAGATATATATTTTTACTCAAACATTATATAAAACAAACTACGTTAGATTCACATACAACATTCATCACTGTGGCTGGACATCAGCTCCATTATTCCGTACTGTTGTGGAATGCATACAAGGGAATAATGTGGTTATGCACTTTTATTTCCATGAATGTAACTAAAATATCCATATCAAAATGGAGTACAGCCGTATCACTAGAAATAACACCAAAATCAGTATCGGATACAGTTAACCCATATCATGTGCCAGGTCTGGTATCTGTTCATGCTTGTATTGTTAGATTCCACACTCACACCATCTTGATTCAAAGATGAGGTTAGCTAGAACAACCGGTTCTTGGAAACTTACACTTCCATGTGCCATAATGCAAAAGTAGATAGAGTAATAAAAGTCTTATTCCAATCATTTCTTTTTCATTATTCCGGAACAAGCACACATAGAATTAGAAAGAAAGATTTGTCATATGGATGGCGAAGATTAGAGCAATTGCAGATCTCTCAGCACTGTGTGGGAATAGTTCGCCAGTATTTGGAACTACACTGGGAAGTGTCTGTGCACCTCGCAAGGAATCTTGTGCAACCGCAGATTTCTCAGCACTGACATGAATTGCATTTGAAAGCGCGATACTACATCCACTCAATGGTGGTGCCCCACAAACATTATAGTGCTGCCCTACTGTGATACCAGGACACCGACACCATGACCCGATATCCCACATAGTCACATTATCCTGATACTATGCTAACCAGTCCTTGCCTTATCCTAGTAGTGCCAAGCACCAAGCTAGGTCGCGACAAGTATGAATTTGATAAGTCATTGGTTTGACTCGGCTGGGATTAGATTTGCAATGCATTCCAAGATGACAGTCGAATTCTGTTTGATTAAGGCAGCTGTCACAAAGAGTGCATCATCCTATATCATTCAGTATATCCCACCCCAACTCCCCTCTAGTCTCCCAGCTCGCGGCTTTGTCACTCAAGTATTATACCTCCTATACCATATTTTACTTCTATGGATTGTTCATGTATCTAACCACCGTGCGATCCCATTACCTTGGTTATCTTCATAGACAATTATATCTCACAACATATCTGTAATTTTCTAATGCCCTGCTTATCTTGGTGCTATATATTCAACTGCTAAATTGTTTAAATATATTTCTGACTTAGCTACTGTTAGTTTGTTGAGATTTATTTCGGTGGACTCACTGGAATATATGACCCAGTAGGAGGGTGCCGACCAAACACACCTACCATATTTGATGATTGAGATAAAATTCAATTCAATTCAAATGCTATTTGACACCATTGAAAGCCGAGTTCGCTAAGATTGTCCCATGACAACCCTGATGGATTGCGTTCCTATTGGGCTTGTGTATTTACATATATATACAAATATATATACATATATATATATATATATTTTAGCGTAGGATAGGGACAGAAAAAAGCAGCCTAAACGTTTCACCAAATAGTTCCTAGTTAAAGCAGTAGACGCTGAAAACAAGTATTAACAAAATATATATACTTGTCGCTTCCTAGACTGGCACTAGGCAATCAAACTAGTAGGATAGGGCAATGACTGGTTAGCTCAGTATCAGGATAATGTGACTGAGTGGGATATTGGGTCATTGTGCCAGTGGCATGATCTCCCGATGGGGCAGCACTATAGAATTAACACGAGTGTGCACTGTCCTGTGCAAGTAGCTGCCCGTGCTGATATGATCATAGGTGCTGCTAGGAGGCAAAACCCAAACAAGTCAAGCACACACACATATGTATATATATATATCTATATATATATATACCTACATATACATATATATAGAGATATATATATATATATTATATATATAACCTTATATATACGATCGATGCTACCACAACCGGACGTTACCACTGATAAAAGTACCCTCCATCCCTAACTCCTCCCCCCAAAACTTCCACTCAACCTCCCCCCCCATCAAGAAAAAAAAGAAAACCACCAAAAAACACGATCCCTTCTAATTCTCCCAATCCCACCCTGCTCTATCTGAAACTGGCATTAGTGTCCATATTGCAGCATGAACCCCGGTCGCTCTATCTGAAACTGGCATCGGTGTCCATATTGCAGCATGAACCCCGGTCGCTCTATCTGAAACTGGCATTGGTGTCCATATTGCAGCATGTATCCCGGTCGCTCTATCTGAAACTGGCATCGGTGTCCATATTGCAGCATGTACCCCAGTCACTCTATCTGAAACTGGTATCAGTGTCCATATTGCAGCATGAACCCCGGTCGCTCTATCTGAAACTGGCATCGGTGTCCATATTGCAGCATGTACCCCAGTCACTCTATCTGAAACTGGCATCGGTGTTCATGTTGCATCATGTACCCCGGTCGCTCTATCTGAAACTGGCATCGGTGTCCATATTGCAGCATGTATCCTGGTCGCTCTATCTGAAACTGGCATTGCTGTCCATATTGCATCATGTACCCCGGTCGGTCTATCTGAAACTGGCATTGGTGTCCATATTGCAGCATGTACCCTGGTCGCTCTATCTGAAACTGGCATTGGTGTCTATATTGCATCATGTACCCTGGTCGCTCTATCTGAACCTGGCATCGGTGTCCATATTGCAGCATGGACCGCGGTCGCTTTATCTGAAACTGGCATCGGTGTCCATATTGCAGCATGTATCCCGGTCGCTCTATCTGAAACTGGCATCGGTGTCCATATTGCAGCATGTACCCCGGTCGCTCTATCTGAGACTGGCATCGGTGTCCATATTGCATCATGTACCCCGGTCGCTCTATCCGAATATGGCATTGGTGTCCATATTACAGCATGTACCCCGGTCGCTCTATCTGAAACTGGCATCGTTGTCCATATTGCAGCATGTATCCCAGTCGCTCTATCTGAAACTGGCATCGGTGTCCATATTGCAGCATGTACCCCGGTCGCTCTATCTGAAACTGGTATCAGTGTCCATATTGCAGCATGTATCCCGGTCGCTCTATCTGATACTGGCATTGGTGTCCATATTGCAGCATGTACCCCGGTCACTCTATCTGATACTGGCATCGGTGTCCATATTGCAGCATGGACCCTGGTCGCTCTATCTGAAACTGACATCGGTGTCCATATTGCAGCATGTATCCCGGTCACTCTATCTGAGACTGGCATCGGTGTCCATATTGCATCATGTACCCCCAGTCACTCTATCTAAAACTGGCATCGGTGTCCATATTGCAGCATGGACCCCAGTTGCTCTATCTGAAACTGGCATCGGTGTCCATATTGCAGCATGTATCCTGGTCCCTCTATCTCAGACTGGCATCGGTGTCCATATTGCAGCATGTACCCCGGTCGCTCTATCTGAAACTGGCATCAGTGTCCATATTGCAGCATGGACCCCAGTCGCTCTATCTGAAACTGGCATTGGTGTCCATATTGCAGCATGGACCCTGGTCGCTCTCTCTGAAACTGGCATCGGTGTTCATATTGCATCATGTACCCCGGTCGCTCTATCTGAAACTGGCATTGGTGTCCATATTGCAGCATGAAAACCGGTCACTCTATCTGCAACTGGCATCAGTGTCCATATTGCAGCATGGACCCCAGTCGCTCTATCTGAAACTGGCATCGGTGTCCATATTGCAGCATGAACCCCGGTCGCTGAATTACCGGGAAACAACTGGCCAACGTCGCTGTATTATATGTGGCCTTCTCAGACCAATTAATTGATTATCTTTAAGGTGCTGGCAAAGCGTAATATTGGCCTATCGCGTGTATTCCGCCGGGTCAGAGAATTCCTCATGAATAGGGCATGTTCCCCGGCCGCCGGCCACCCTGGGTTCGCTATGCTAGTATTTAGCAATACAGAAATCGTATTCTAACGCCGACAAAAAACACAAAAATACAAAAAATACAAAAAAAGTCACCAAAATAGGTATAACAAATATATATATATATATATATATATATATATATATATACATATATGTAAATAAAAGCTTTAAAAGACTCCCTAAATTTTAAATAATTATATAAAAAGAATGAATAGAAACTGAATGTATCTCGCTATGTATTTTGGTAATGAGCTTTATTTTAAATGTTAGGCATATATCGCATGGAGAACTCATGCATGGCTGACTGGGTAGTGCAGGGATCGGAAAGCGATTCAAATTGAGGTAGTTCATTGTGGAAACTGATGGTAAAACTGGTGTAAGAGAACTCATAGCGACAGGTTAGCAGGGGATGCATTCTGTGTGTGTTGATGGTGGTGGTGGTTCTTGGTGGTGGTGGTGGTGGTAGTGCTGCTGGTTTGAGGTGATGGTGGTGCTGGTTGGTGGTGATGGTGAATCTGGTTGGGGGTGGTTGTGATGGTTGATGGTGGTGGTTGTGGGGATGGTGATAGTGTTGGTAGGTGGTGAGGCTGGTTGAGGGTGGTGGTGGTGGTTGATGGTGGTGGTGGGGGTGTTGGATGGGGGTTGGGCTAAAGATGGTTGGGGGTAGTGATGATGGTTGATGGTGCTTGTGCTGGGGGTGCTGGTTGGGAGTGGGCTGAAGATGGTTGGGAGTTGGGGCTGAAGCTGATTAGGGGTGGTGGTGATGGTTAGAGGTGGGTGTGGTGGTGCTGGTGCTAGTTGGGGGTGATGGTGAAGCTGGTTGTCGGGGAGTGATGATGGTTGGTGGTGGTGGGGGTGGTTGATGGTGGTGGTGCTGGTGGTGCTGTTTGGGGCTAGTGGTGGTGATGGTTGATGGAGGTGGTAGTTCTGGTTGGTGATGATGCTGAAGCTGTGTGGGGGTGGGGGTGGTGATGGTTGATGGTGGTGGTGGTCGTGGTCGTGGTGCTGCTGGTTGGGGGTAATGGTGGTGGGGGTGGTGGTAGTGTTGGTAGGTGGTAAAGCTGGTTAGGGGTTGTGGTGATGGTTGCTGGTGGTGATGATAGTGGTGGTGCTGGTCGTGCTGGTTGGGGGTAGTGGTGGTGGTGTGGGTGGTGGTAGTGTTGGTAGGTGGTAAAGCTGGTTAGGGGTGGTGGTGATGGTTGGTGGTGGTGATGATGGTTGGTGGTGGTGCTGAAGCTGGTTAGGGGTGGTGGTGTTGGTGGTGGTCGGTGGTGGTTGGTGGTGGTTGGTTGATGGTTGGTTGTGATTGGTGGTGGTTGTGGTGGTGATGCTGGCTGGTGGTGGTGGTGGTGAGGGGTGGGGGTGCTGGTTGGTGGTGGTGGTGCTGGTACGTGGTGGTGGTGGTTGTGGTGGTGGTGCTGGCTGGTGGTGGTGGTGGTTGGGGGTGGGGGTGGTGGTTGCTGTGCTAATTTTCCTCTACAATGCCAACAAATATCAGCTCCTGCAATTAACACATGCGCAGTAGGTGTTGTTCTCTGGTCACAGGGGTTTTCCAATATTGGCAGACTGGGCAATGGCGGCTTACCTAATGGAGGGTCAGTTTAGCTCATGCTCCACCATACAGAGAAATCAAGCTCGGTCAAAGTGGAGGCAATGTATGACTATGAGCAGTAATTAATGTAGTGTTCACTGGAAGTGTGGGTGTGGGTCAATAGGGGTATGCGTTCCAGGGCATGTGTGTGTAGTGTGTGTATGTGTAAGTGTGTAGGTGTGCGTGTGCACGTGTGTGGTTTACAGGGCTCTTTGCCAACAGGTGTCACATGGGGTTACGGATACGGCTGTGTAGATGGTGATCTGGTTGTGGTGGGAGGGAGAGGGAGGGGTAGCGAGAGTGAGAGGGGGGGGGGGAGGTGGAGATGACGGGGATGGGGGAGAGAGAGGGAGGGGAGAGTGAGAGGAAGTGGAGGGACGGGAGGAGGCTGGGAAGGGGAAGGGGGCGGGGAGAGGGAGGAGGAGGATGGGGAGGGGAGGGGAAGGGAGAGGCCGGGGAAGGGTGGGGGAATGGGAGAGGGAGGGCCGGAATAGGGGAAGGGGAATGGGAGGGGGTAAGCAGGGGTGAAGGGTGTGTGGTGCCGGCCGGAGACTGACTGACTGACCCCCGGGGGTCAGCGGGGAGGGGAGGGGGGTCAGGCAGGGCGCCCGGAGAAAGCAGTGGTAATGGGGTGGGTCATGATAGAAATTGGCATAAAGCATAGCAGGCCGCGGTGGAGATTGGCATAAATCACGTATTGCCAATCAGACACGATTGGGTCCTGACCTCCCGGGGCCGTTTCGCCGGGGCAGGGACGGCGCTGGGAGCTGCCATGCCAGAATAACTGATGCAAGCACTGTCTGCCGTCAGAATCCCTAATGGTCGCCGTCCTTAAGTCGACGGCAGGTAGGCTGGGCTGGGATGTTGGCACAAGGATTTCGATTTGGTGTGTGGGGCGGTGTGAGATAATATTCTGACTCCCGTAATTAAAGCTGCATAGTCCGATGAAATATAAAATTTTCAAAACCAAACCAATTAGCTAGATTTGAATTTACTTAGATACTGATGCACTTATTAAGCATTTGTTTCAGTGTAGAAGGCAATGCTGAGTAAATTTAACAGAACCTGTTACTGCAGAAGTCTGTGGTGTCAGAGTATTGGCTAGCTTGCCAAAACTAATTTTCCATGTTTGCACTCAAAATATCTCCAAAGTTTACCATTTAAAATAAAGGTAACTTTGAAATAATGTATAGTAGATACTAGTGATCGATCTCATATATTTATCTCAGATAAAATGCAGAAATTCTAAACCATCGGACTATGCAGCTTTAACTGTCACTTTTTGTATGGATATTAAAGCTACGTCCCGCCCCTGTCATATTGTGAGTCTAATGTAGCAGTCACACTACGACGACAAGCGGCAACGACAACTCTGCGACAGCGACTTCCGGTGTCGCGCAGGTGTCACGCAGGTGTCGCACAGGTGTCGCACAGGTGTCGCCGCGACACCTGCGCGACACCTCCAGTTTCTCCACTCTTTCTCAACTGTCGCCGGGTTGTCGTGGGGATTTTGGACATGTTGAAAAACTTCTACGACACCCGACGACAGCCGAGGTTGCGGCACTGTCACGGCACTGTCGCGGCACTGTCGCGGCACTGTCGCACTGCCGCGGCACTGTCGCGGCACTGTCGTCTTGTCGTTAAGCTGTAGTTGCTTCTCTCTCCATGTATGTGTCTCTGTGTGTCTCTGTGTGTCTCTGTGTATGTGTCTATGTGTGTGTCTGTGTCTATGTGTGTCTATGTGTGTCTATGTGTGTCTGTGTGTGTGTGTCTGTGTCTCTGTGTGTGTCTGTGTGTGTGTCTGTGTCTGTGTGTGTGTCTGTGTGTGTGTCTGTGTCTCTGTGTCTATGTGTGTGCCTCACTCTCACTCTCAGTCTGACTCTGACTCTGACTCTGTGTGTGTGTATATGTGTGTCTGTGTGTGTGTATATGTGTGTGTCCGATTGTCGTCCAAATTAGCCCGAATTTGCATATGTCGTCGTGATTTCTCAAAATTCCAGCCGCCGGGCTGTCGTCCTCCCATTGTCGTCGTAGTGTGACAGCTACATAAGTCAATAGATATTTGCGGTGGGTTAGGGGATATATCGACTTTTAATTTGAAGCGAATCAATCTTTAAGATATAATCTGGATAACTACTTCTTTTCTTGTATGTTGATGTAGATGTGTGTATCTATATTATAGAAGATGGGTTGTTTGAAATAAAAAGAAATTGTGTTTATAGTCTTTGTGATTCTTTAAACTGAAAAGTTACAATCAATTCATATTAGAAAAGAATGACACATTTATGGAAAGAAACTTGGTGGGGAGTCACAATATGATTGGGGAAGTCGCTTTATTATGGACAGTAAGGTGATTGGGCATCACTTTATTAGGGGCGTCAGAATAATATCTCACACCGGAATTCATCGCGTATGGATTTACTGTTGTCTAACTGGTTGTGCGAGTATTGTTTAGAATGGAGTCGACATTCGCCTACCTGGCTATTGTTGCTTACTAATACTGAAGCATATAATCGGTGTAGTGCACTGGTTGGCTTTCCGGTCGGGAGGTCGTGGGTTCCAAGCCAGCGACCCAGTCAAATCACTACATGACTTACGGAATTGATATTTGTCGCTACCTAGCCTGGTGCTCAACAGTAATAGGATATGACAAGGACTGGTTTGCTCAGTATCACAATAATGTGACTGAGTGGGATATCGCATAATGGTGCCGGCGGCCCGGTCTCCCACCTGGACAGTACTATAAATTCAGCATGACTGTGCATCATCACAAGTCGTAATCGCTCTCGCCATCCCCACTGCCACCTCTACCGACATCACCATCAGCATTACCACAACGGGTATGATCACCACCATCACCATCACCACGATCACCACCACCAACATCACCACCAGCACACCTGTTATCATCAACACCATCATCATCACCATCACCATCACCATCACTACAACCATCATTCTCACCACCATTACCATCACCATCCTCATTGTCACCAACATTGCCATCACCATCATCATCCTCATCATCATGATCAGCATCATCATCATCACGATCACTACCATCATCATCAACATCATCATCACCACAATCACCACAATACTCATCATCATCATCATCATCATCATCATCACCAACATCACCATAATCACCATAATCACAATCATCATCATCATTATGATCACTACCATCATCATCAACACCATCATCACCACAATCACCACAATAATCATCATCACCATCATCTTCACCATCATCACCACCGTCATGAAGTAATGAACGCGTCTACTTGGTCACGTATAAAGCCGCCGCCGTCTTCATAGACAGAGCAGGGTTAACGTGGCCAGTGCGAACCCCGCCTTCCGACATCCGATTGGCCCGGGACCTGACGAATCGACGTGAGAATAACTAAGTGTGCCTTCTGCCCGATGTCTCATGTCAGTGCGCCGACCTTTGGTGTCTACTGATGAGTGCACGTCAGGAGTGTCCGCTTCCTGCCGCACCCGCCGTGGACGTACCCCGCCTACCTACACCCCACCGCCACCCGCACTTCCAGGGCACACACATTACCACACGTTCCACTTCACTGCACTGCCACCCGCACTCCCCCACCACCCACCCCACCACACGTTCCACTTCACTCCACTGCCACCCGCACTCCCCCACCACCCACCCCACAACACGTTCCACTTCAGTCCACTGCCACCCGCACTCCCCCACCACCCACCCCACCACATGTTCCACTTCAGTCCACTGCCACCCGCACTCCCCCACCACCCACCCCACCACACGTTCCACTTCACTCCACTGCCACCCGAACTCTCGCAGCACACATCCCACCAAACGTTCCACTTCATTCCACTGCCACCCGCACTCCCCCACCACCCACCCCACCACACGTTCCACTTCACCCCACTGCCACCCGCACTCTCGCACCACCCACCCCACCACACGTTCCACTTCACTCCACTGCCACCCGCACTCCCCCACCACCCACCCCACCACACGTTCCACTTCACTCCACTGCCACCCGCACTCCCCCACCACCTACCACACCACACGTTCCACTTCACTCCACTGCCACCCGCACTCTTGCACCACCCACCTTACCACACGTTCCACTTCACTCCACTGACACCGGCACTCTCGCACCACCCACCCAACCACACGTACCACTTCACTCCACTGCCACCCGCACTCTCGCACCACCCACCCAACCACACGTTCCACTTCACTCCACTGCCACCGGCACTCTCGCACCACCCACCCCACCACACGTTCCACTTCACTCCACTGCCACCCGCACTCTTGCACCACCCACCTTACAACACGTTTCACTTCACTCCACTGCCACCGGCACTCCCGCACCACCCACCCAACCACACGTTCCACTTCACTCCACTGCCACCCGCACTCTCGCACCACCCACCTTACCACATTTTCCACTTCACTCCACTGCCACCCGCACTCCCCCACCACCCACCCCACCACACGTTCCACTTCACTCCACTGCCACCCGCACTCTCGCACCACCCACCTTACCACATTTTCCACTTCACTCCACTGCCACCCGCACTCCCCCATCACCCACCCAACCACACGTTCGACTTCACTCCACTGCCACCGGCACTCTCGCACCACCCACCCTACCACACGTTCCACTTCACTCCACTGCCACCCGCACTCTCGCACCACCCACCACACCACACGTTCCACTTCACTCCACTGCCACCCGCACTCTCGCACCACCCACCTTACCACACTTTCCACTTCACTCCACTGCCACCCGCACTCCCCACCAGCCACCCTGCTGTCCACTCCACCTAACTATCTACACTAACCCACTGTCATCCACCCTGCACTCCACCCTACTACCACCCGGCCTATTCCCCAACAGATCGACTTCTACAGGAGTATACAGTCCACACACCCCAGTATCCCCATCACCTTTCATCCCAATCCCACCTCACCTCCCCATCCACCACCACCACAAACACCATCAACTCTTACAAATCCACCACCCCTCACCACCACCTCCCGGCCCACCACCACCACACACACCCACCAACTCTCCCCAATCCACCACCACCTCATCTTAGCACCACATCGCCACCAACTCGCCACCAACTAGCCACCAACTCGCTACCTACTAGCCACCAACTCGCTACCAACTCACCACCAACTTGGCACCAACTCGCCATCACCTTGCTACCAACTCACCACCAACTCGCCACCAACTCGTCACCAACTCGCCACCACATCGCTACTAACTCCCCACCGACTGGCCACCCACTAGCCACCAACGCGCCACCAAGTCACCACTAACTCGCAACCAACTCGCCACCACCTCACCACTAACTCACCACCAACTCGCCACTAACTCGCCACAAACTTGCTACCAACTCACCACTAACTTGCCACCAACTCGCCACCAACTCGCCGCTAACTCACCACCAACTCACCACTACCTCGCCAACAACTGGATACCAACTAGCCACCAACTCACCACCAACTCACCACTACTTCACCACCAAGTCGCCACTAACTCGCCACCAACTCATCACCAACTCGCCACCAACTCGCCACTAACTAGCCACCAACTCACAACCAACTCACCACTAACTCGCACCAACTCGCCACCAACTCGCCACTAACTGACCACCAACTCGCCACGAGCTCGCCAACAACTCGCTACCAACTAGCCACCAACTCACCACCAACTCGCCACCAACTCACCACCAACTAGCCACTAACTCACCACCAAGTCGTCACTAACTCGCCACTAACTCACCAATAACTCGCTACCAACTAGCCACCAACTCACCACCAACTCACCAACAACTCGCCACCAACTCACCACCAACTCATCACCAAGTCGCCACTAACTCGCCACCAACTCACCACCAACTCGCCACTAACTCACCACTAACTCACCACCAAGTCGCCACTAACTCACTACCAAGTCACCACTAACTCGCTACCAATTCACTACTAAATCACCACCAACTCGCCACCAAGTCACCACTAACTCACCATCAACTCACCACCAACTCGCCAACAACTTGCTACCAGCTAGCCACCAACGCACCACCACCTCACCACCAACTTGCCACCAACTAACCACTAACTCGCCACTAACTCACCACTAACTCACCACCAACTCACAACTAACTCGCCACTAACTCGCCAACAACTCACCACCTACACTACACCAAACCTCACCCCCACCCCCGATTGCCTCACTATCACATCTCTCCCACCTCGCCACCATTTCGTCACCATGTCACCACCAACTCACCACCAATTCACCACCACCTGACCACCAACACCGCACCAACACCTCCGCACCACCTCAGCACTCCCCCACCATCTCACCACCACTTCACCACCTCACCACCACCTCACCAATACCTCACCACCAACTCACCACCACTTCACCATCGCCTCACTAACTCACCACAAACTCACCAACTCACCACCACTTCACCACCACCTCACTAACTCACTACAAACTCACCAACTCACCACCATCTCACCACCACCTCACCACCACCTCACCAATACCGCACCACCAACTAACCACCAATAAACCACCACCTTACTAACTCACCACAAACTCAACAACTCACCACCACTTCACCACCGCCTCACTAACTCACCACAAACTCACCAACTCACCACCATCTCACCAGTACCTCACTACCACCTCACCACCACCTCATCACCACCACCACCTCACCACCTCATCACCACCACCACCTCACCTCCTCACCACCTCACCACCACCTCACCACCTCACCACCTCACCACACTGACACCCCCACACCTACTGCTCCCCACAATTCTCATACACATCTAATCTGACACATCACGTAATTGCAGTGGTGCCACGGTGGCACAAGGCTGGCAGCACTATAAAGCTTCCCTGCCCTGATATAACCTTACATGTTGCTAGGATACAAACCCCAAACAACCAAACATATTATACAGCTTCCACCATGAGTGAGTGGGCACTGTGTCAACTCGGAACCCATCCTGATCAGTGATACGACCTTATGGTGCAGTCACACTACGATGCTTCTCGCCGGCGACACGGCAACGTGTAGTGATTTTGGGCGATAATAAGTGAAACATCTGGACGCGCTGGTGGCGCATTATGAGTGCGTCGGTACACGTCGGTACACTATCCTTGACGTTGATGGTCGGCGGACAACGTCGGCACGCGTTGCCGGTCGCCCAAGGTTTTAAGCGTGTCAAAAAAAAAACAACGACTGGCAGCGCGCGTAAATATATGGGTAAGGACGTTAGGCGCGGGTCGCGATGCGTTGGACGCGCCGGAATAACATTATGGGAACGCTAGGAAGACGGCGTGCGCGCGGGAGGGTCGTTGCTCACACGTTGCGGCAAACTGGGGCATTTTTGTTTTACGCCCTAGCAACATTTAAGGTTAGATGAAGACGTCGCGCCAAACTTTGTTTTTATTTCCCCAACGCGTCGACACACGTTGGCCGCGCGCGCATAATGCGCCGCGCTGACGCCGATCTTTTTCCCCAAACCGCCGAAAAGTTGGACGTTTCTCGACGCGCAAGATTTTATTTTCAATGCTGATGGGTCGCCGGGAGAAGCGTCGTAGTGTGACTGCACCATAAGATTTTAAAAGAATGCAAACCAACGCCGCCTGTGTTTTCCTATCACACACCTGTTTTGTTATTACGCTACCTTTATCCCATCACCTCGACCTACTTACATTCCCCCTCCTACATCGTTCTACCTAGAGCAACTCACTACTTTTAATGAAGGGACTGGACACGGTGGCCCAACCGGTAGAGCGCAGGCCTCCCGTGCGGGAGATTGGGAGTTCAATTCCCGGTCGAGGCAAACCAATAACTTACTAAATTGATACTTGTTGCTTCCTAGCTTGGCGTTTGCCATTAATAGGATAATGCATCGACTGGTTAGCTGAGTGTCAGGACAATGTGACCGAGTGGGATATCAAATCATGGTGCTGGCGACCTGATTTCCCAGTTGGGCAGCACTATAACGTCACCATGAGCGTGCACTGTCACAAGTCAGTACATGTCCTGAAATTACCTTAGATGTTGCCAGGACATAAAATTCCAACAACGAACAAGCAATCTAGTGAATGACCACAGTTTTACTCAGTCACGTCCCTTACAATACACACCAGGGGCCGTATGCACCAATCGGAGTTAGGGCCTTAACCGCGGCTAGGCTAGCTCCACACGGCTAAATGTGAAAAATCTGTATGCGCCAATCAGTGCCAGCGCTAACCGCCGACCGTAACCTCGGCTAAGCTACCCCAGTTTCAAATCACGTTTAACTGCTAGCCGGGGCGGTTAGTGTGTGTGTGTGGGTCTCAATCTATTGAATGCGATCATATTTAACAGAATTAAATACGCAATAAGTGAAATTTGAGGAAATTAACCCTAAATTCGAAGCAATATTAACGCTGCCTCCGTAACGGCGGCGATATTAATATTTATATTTTCGAATCGACGAGCGTAAAGTAAACAAATCGCTAATACATTGCCGCCAATGCGTAGACGTCGGCCAGTATGGATGTCGACGTCGACGCGGCGGTCGCGACGGCGGCGATTTGTTTACTTTACGTTCGTCGATTCGAAAATATAACTATTAATATCGCCGCCAATGCGGCGGTAGCCTTAATAACGCTTCGAATTTAGGGTTAAATTGATAAAATTTCACTTATTGCGTATGTAATTCTGTTAAATATGATAGCATTTAATATATTTGAGCCTAATATATGGGTACAAACGCAGAGGGAATTCCCAAATCTATAAATAACCTCACGGTTAGCTATCCACAGCGGCTAAAACATTGGTGCATACCGATTTAGACCGTTCTCAAACCCCCCTCTACCCTCAGGTAGCTATCCGCGGCTAGTGTCTTAACTCCGGCTAAGCCTAACCCCGATTGGTGCATACGGGCCCAGAAGTTATCTCTGCTTAGGTAGCACCCCCACCCTCCCACCCCGCACAAACCCACACTTTACCACTTTCGCAACACACACTTAATGCATAGCTCTGTACCCTAATCATACCCAGCCAAGCCAGCCCATTTAAGGACAGTTAATCCAAGACGTCTGTCTGATGCCAGCTGGGCATTTCTCAACACATATACAAATAAATAAATAAAAAATACATAGACACAAAGATCCCGAGGATAACAATTAACATAAAGGTGAACAATAAACTATTTACCCGGGAGAGACCATGAGATTTATCAACACAAGCCACACCAGTTCACCACATTCCCAACCCGCATGGTTGACCATGTTCCGCTATGGGGATACCCACCCCTGGGGTTGATGATAGGTGATTGATTGATGATTGATTGATTGGTGGTTGCTTTACGCCGTGTCGGAAGCAGAGGCCATATTCACGGCGATCTTGCTGGGGTCTGTACTTAGAATTAACAGCGTTCAAGGTAGATAATTATGTAATGGCATTGTGTGGCGGATTTAACACCGATGTTCGACCATTGACTTAGGGGTCAAGAATTCGGTTCCTGGTCGAGTCAAACCAATGACTTACAAAATTCATATTTGTTGCTCCCTACCCAGGCACTCGGCATTAATAGGATCAGGCAAGGACAGGTTAGCTCAGTGTCATGATAATGTGACTGAGTGGCATATCAGGTCATGGCGCTGGCGGCCTGATTTCCCAGGGGGCAGCACTATAAAGTCGCCATGAGTGCGCACTGCCACAAGTCGGTACCCATCCTGATATGACCTTAGATGTTGCAAGGATGTAAAACTCCAACAACCAACCAACCAATCAATCATTTCTTCCTTCAGACGGCTGTCTGAATACCGTCAAAGTCTCGTCACTCACTCTCTCTCTACCTATTGAATCACTCTCGTTCCCTCCCTCTCATTGCTTTCTTCTAGTACCCCCCCCCCCCCACACACACACCACACAAACTACCACCACACACACACACACCCACCGACACACACAAACACCATCCTACATCTCCAAATCTACGCGTCTGCATTACATTAACAGGAATCGGAAGCGCAGCGACGCACCGGAAGTGCCCTGCGCGCGCCGGAAGTGACATCATCATGGACGCCTACCGGAAGTGTAGATAGTCCCGCACCGGAAGTGACAATGGGGGCGAGAGGGAGGCCGTGTAGGCGCTTTGAGGTGACCTCGGCACGCTATGATTTAGTTATGGAGCAATCGGCACAGATAAGGTCGGCGGATAAACGAGATAAAGACATCAGCCGGCGGCCCCCCGGCCCTGATCGGCGCGTATCATGCCGGGCGGTGATGTCTTAGGCAACCCTCCGGCCCCCGCCCCCCACCCCCCCCCCTCCTCCACCCACGGCCCGGCCGACATTAGGTCTGAGATATGGGCGGTGGAAAACAATGGCGACGGGCACGGCAGGGGTTATCACAAGATAATGTAAACATGCCATTTGCACAGTGCGGGGGCGGAGGTGACGGCCGAGGCGGGCGTTAGTGCCGATTAATATAGGACCGTGGGGCAGGGGTGGGGGGGGGGCGGAGGAGGGGGCGGAGCTGGGGATTGGTTGTGGTTTGGGATTGTCTAAAGTGACGTTCAGAAAGGATGAGTGGTTAGAAATAGGGATGTGGGAAGGTGGATTGGATTGGGGCTGTTGCTTGGTGATGATGCCTTTGTGTGATTTGTTTTGTTTGGGTACTACTCCTCGCACCCTCCCAATCCACCCCCCCCCCCCCCCCCCCCCACACCACTCTGCCACCACACCACCATAATCGCAACCACACAAACTACCATCACCGCCCGCCCCAACCTCACCACCACACCCTGAATCTCAACCACACAAACTACCATAACCTCCCCCCACCCCACCCCGCATCCCCCACCCCCCACCCCCCGCCGCCACTGCCCACCCCACCCCACACGCACACAAGGGAGGGTGAGATTTGCTAGCTGGATATTGGTGAGAGATGGGTGATGGACAAAATGGACCAATGTGTAGGGGTGTGTTTGTTTGTTGCGGGAGGCGGGTGCGGGAATGTGAGGGTAGGGTGGGCGTGGAGCGGGTGTGTGCGTTGAGTGGGTGGGGGTGGGTGGGGGTTGTCTGCTGAGATAGGTAACATTAGCGGAGCGCCCTGGTGGCGGTATGGAGAAGGAGAAAGAGGAAGTTGGGGGGGGGGGGTTAGAGGTGGGTGCAGGCGTGGGTGGCAGGATGCCGGGAGCAGGCGCTGCATGTCTGGGTGGGGGTGGGGGTGGGGGTGGGGGTGGGGGTGGGGTGGGGGGAGCGGACACACGTAAAACTGACGCCGCGCCTCTGATCTATGGTCACCGTAATGACACAAATGAATCATGGCGGTACGACCCATTTCTGACGTTAGGTGCGCGCCGCTATTACTGCGTCCTGTGGGCTCTATGTGGGCGGCCAAGGGATGCACAGACAATAAGTTGTTGTGTATGTGGTGTGTGGTATGTGTGGTGTGTGTGGTGTGTGTGGTGTGTGTCGTGTGTGGTGTGTGTGGTGTGTGGTGTATGTGGTGTGTGTGGTATGTGTGGTGTGTGTGGTGTGTGTGGTGTGTGTGGTGTATGTGGTGTATGTGGTGTGTGGTGTGTGTGGTTTATGTGTTATGTGGTGGGGCTGGTAATGTGTGTGGTGGGTGTAGTGTATGTGGTGTGTGGGGTGTGGTGTGTGTGGTGTGTGCGGTGCGTGTGGTGTGTATGGTGTGTGTGGTGTGTATGGTGTGTGTGGTGTGTGTGGTGTGTGTGTGTGTGTGTGGTGTGTATGGTGTATGTGGTGGGGCTGGTAATGCGTGTGGTGTATGTGGTGTGTGTAGTGTGTGTGGTGTGCGTTGTGTGCAGTGTGTGTGGTGTGTGTGGTGTCTGTGGTGGGGCTGGTAATGTGGGTGGTGGGTGTAGTGTATGTGGTGTGTGGTGTGTTGTGTGTATGGTGTGTGGTGGGTGTGGTGGGTGTTGTGTGTGGGGTGTCATGTGGATGGTGTGTGGTGTGTATGGTGCACGTGGTGTGCGTGGTGTGTGTCATGTGTCAGGTGTCATGTGTCATGTGTCATGCGTTTAGTACACAGGGTTCATGTCGTGCATGTTGTGTGTGATGTTTGAATTGTGTGATGGCTATGGTGTGTCCAGTGTGTGCAATGTAAATGATGTGTGTGGTGTGTGGTGTGTGGTGTGTGGTGTGTGGTGTGTGGTGTGTGATGTTTGGTGTGTATTGTGCATGATATGTGTGGTGTGTGTGCGGTGTGTGCAATGTGTGTTGTGTGTCCTGTGTGTATTCTGTATGTATCATATGTGTCCTATGTGTCCTATGTGTCCTATGTGTCCCATACTTCCCATGTGTCATATGTGTCCCATGCATCCCATGTGTCCCATTTATCCCATGTGACCCATGTATCCCACATACCCAGTGTGCTATCTGCGCACTGCGGGCCGATCATCCCTATCACACTGGTGCCCGGGTCAGATAGGTCACGGAGCGCGTAGACCCCTCCCCGCCCGACGGGGGAGGCAGGCGGCGCCGGGCTGCACTAGGGCCGGCGCCGCTATTGTTGAATCGGTATGCCGGCTCGCTCTTCGGGGAGGATATCTGTGTCGGGATGTGTGTGCGGGTGGGGTGTATGTGTGGGTGGTGAGGGTGGGTGGGGTGGGGGTGGGTGCGGAATGGGGTTGAGGTTACAAGGGGCAAAGTATGTTTGTTATAACCACTCTACTGTCCCTCCCACCAATTACTTTTTGGACCGATACCTCGCACTTGAAAGGGACCATTCAATTTTATATGAACAAATAATCACCCAGGTATTTGTAGCGAAATAATGCTTTTTTTTTGTCAACATGCACACATTGAAATAAATCCCAGAATGCACAGCTTGGGAACAGAGGGTATGAAGACGAACATTAATTATTGTATCTTCATGGATTGCCCACCCTCACTCCGTCATTTTTAAAATTAAATAAAGACGCTGGATTAATACTGATATAAAAAAAACACTTGCATGGAATTATATGACAATAAATATATACAACGCTCAAGATTCATATACACATATATAGGAATTAATGTTATTGAATTACAGATGTGTTGCTAGAAAAGCTAAAGAAAGCATCCTTTGAGTTGCTCAGGTACATTAAATTATACACACATATATATACAGTAAAACCCCGTTAAACCAAAGTCGGTTAATCCAAACTATCGATTAATCCAAAAAAATTATTGTCGGACCTCAGGCCACTTCCGGTACAGTTAAATCAAACTTTCATGTGGTTATAAGGTCATCTGAGACCCCACACAATTTGTTATATGATAAATTGTAGTATTTTGAAGGAACCCTATAAATTTGTTTGGAATACCCGATCGTTTGGTTTAACCGAGGTTGGTTTATCGGGATTATACTGTATAATACATAAAAAAACATAACCAAAGTATCTACATAATTGTATATTACATGTGCAATACACGTTTACTCAAAGTAAAAGTCGAAGCCTAAGCTCGGTTAAACCAATGATCTGTTAATCCAAACAATTTCTAGGGGCCCTTCAAGTGTGGTTTAACGGGGTTATACTGTATATGTATATATGTATATATATGCACAAATATATATATATATATATAGGTACATATGTGTATATGAAAATTATGACAGAGATCATTACTGTTGTTGAATTCTTGGTGTTTTGATATTGAGGATTTGAAAACCATCCATGGGTTGGTGAAATAAATTTGACATACATTAATATTTTTACTAGTTTTCTTGAACTTTTATTGTCTCGGTGCTGCGTGCTATGAAGATATCCTGTGAGTTGCTAAAATAACCTAATTAATTATTTATTAATGTTCTTGAAATTCGGATCTCTTTGTACGGAAACATACTAAAATATCATCTGAGTTGCTAAAATAAATCTGATATATATTAATATTTATTAATGCTATTAAATTCTTAATGTTTTGATAGTGATGTTTGTGAGAATAGTATATCAGTTGCTCAAATAAATGAGATATGTATTAATGTTATTGAATTTCTTGTGTTTTGATAATGATCATTATGAGAATGTTTTCTGAGTTGAGAAATTATATGCATATTAATTTGTTTAATTCCTGGTGTTTTGGTAACGAGTATTATGAGAAGATCCCATAACTTACTAAAGTAAATTATATATATTTTTAATAATATTATAGAATTCCTGGTGTTTTAATCGAAAGGATTATAAGGTGATCCATTATATATACTGTATATATAAACTGTTGGATGGTTGTTCTTATTTTACGTCCTAGCAACATTCAAAGTCATATCAGGACGGGTACCGACTTGTGACAGTGCGCAGTCATGGTGACCTTATAGTGCTGCACCACTGGGAGACCAGGCCACCCGCACTCTGACACGATACCCTACACAGTCACATTATCCTGATGCTTGTCCCATCCTACTAATGCCGAGCGCCAGGCTAGGCATCGACAAGTATTAATTTTGTACATCATCGGTTTGACCCGGCTGGGATTCAAACTTCCGACCTTCCGCATGGGAAGCTTGCGCTATACCAAAGACCCTATAATACTAAGGCGGCTCACTCCCTATCTCTCCCATGGTTATGTAAATTTTGCAGTGCCACCTTGTGGTGGGTTTGATCAGCCTGGCTGCTGGTTGGTGTTTCACATGTAAACACATACAATTATATTATGCATGAGATAGGTAAGTATGAATACACATCAATATGAAATTGATATGACCAAATACACATCATCATCAGCATCATCATCATCATCATTGCCATCATCACACATCTTTCACATTCATATATACATTTATACATATAGTATAGCAACTGTTTAACCAAGAGAACAGCCAGCGCACCAAGTGGTGGGTTTGATCATTTTGATTACACAGTACAGGCTGAGTGAGCCGTCTTAGTATTATAGGGTCTTTGGCTATACCGAGTAGGCCACACTTATATATTTATATATATATTTAATAATGTTATAGAATTCCTGGTGTTTTTATATAAAGGATAATAATATGATCTTTTATGCATGCATGGGTATATATTATATATATTTAATAATGTTTTAGAATTCCTGCTGTTTTAATAGAAATGATTATAAGATGGTCTCATATGTATATATGATGGTATAGAATTCCTGGTGTTTTAATATAAATGATTGTACGATGGTTTCATATGTATATATGATGGTATGTAATTCCTGGTGTTTTAATGGAAATGATTATAAGATGGTCTCATATGTATATATGATGGTATAGAATTCCTGGTGTTTTAATAGAAATGATTATAAGATGGTCTCATATGTATATATGATGGTACAACATTCCTGGTGTTTTAATAGAAATGATTATAAGATGGTATCATATGTATATACGATGGTATAGAATTCTTGCTGTTTTAATATAAATGATTATAAGATGGTCTTATATGTATATATGATGGTATAGAATTCCTGGTGTCTTAGTAGAAAGGATTATAAGATGATCTCATATGTATATAGATGGCATATAATTCCTGGTGTCTTAGTATAAATGATTATAAGATGGTCTCATATGTATATATGATGGTATAGAATTCCTGGTGTCTTAATAGAAAGGATTATAAGATTACTTATATATAATATTATATACATGCCTATATATAATTTTAATAATGCCATACAATTCCTCGTATTTGAATAGAAATGATTATAAAATGATCCCTTAAGTTATATATACATACACATCTATATATTTCATAATGTTCACTTATAGTATTCCTGGTATTTTAATAACAAGGATTATAAGAAGATTATATAATTTACTTAAAAAAAGAAGAAAAAATCACACATAAATTACCTATACATATGTTTACTTTAGAAAATCGGTGAAAGGCGACGGTTAACCACTTGGTAACCCCCCCCCCCCCTCCCTCCAGCCCCAGCGTCCCGGTCGCTGATGTTCCCATACACGAGAATAAACACGGGCTGGGCCGCCGCACCCTGGACCGCAGATAAAGGCCGGGGTCGGCAGCATTAACACGAGAAGACCCGCCGCGCGCCATTTATTTCCAAAAGCAGGACGGAAACTTTGGCCAGAAGTAATCAACGGGCGCGGAATGGGTCTAGCGGGGTTGTAAATGGGCATGGACATATTCATGGGGCGAGTCCTTATACCATACTAATGGGTGGTGATGGGGACGCGGCGGGAGGGAGATGCTGGACTGTCCGGCGTTATGTGGACGGATGGTTAAGTTATATGTGGATTGATCAGCGCTGGGTGAATGCAGCAGCCAGTATTATGGACCTCCCCCGATTCAGCTGTTTCACAATGGGACTAGATATATAGTAATCACGGGCCTGGATTACTATAGGGTGTGTTGGGTGTGTGTGTGGGGGTGTGTGTTGGGTGTGGGGATGGAGGTTGGTGTTTACACTTTACAGGCGTGGTTTTGTGTATATACATTTGTGTGGGGTGTATGTGTGTGGGTGGGAGAGGGGGAGGGGAGAGAGGGAGTAGGGGGTAGTTGTTGTTGATTGTGTGTGTAGAATTACATGGGTTGGATTTCAATGTTGGTTATTTTTTGTTTATTGTCGAAAGCTGTGATTAATAGTCAATCTATTATGTAGTTGGATTTGTGTGGGTGTCGACAGAAATCTGTCCATTTGAGATATTCGTGTAAATTTCAATTTAGGAGTGTGTAAGGGGGGAGGGGAGCAGGGATTGAGAGATAGTTGCTGTTGTTGAATCTGTGTGTAGAATTATATGGGGTTAGATTCCAGTGTTGGTTATTTTTAGTTTATTGTTGAAAGCTGTGACATGTCGAGGGGGGAGGGGAGGTATGTGTGTGAGTGGGGGGGGGGCAGGGAGTGGGTGGGGGTAGTTGTTGTTGATTGTGTCTGTAGAATTTACATGGGAGAGATTCCAGTGTTAGTCATTTTTATTTATTGTGAATAATGCTCAATCTATATATCTAGTGTGATTTTTTGGTGTAATTTGACACAAATCTGTCCATTTAAGAAGTTCGAGTAAATTCCTGTGTATCGTATATGCGGGAAGGGGGGGGGGGTGTGTGGGTTAGTTATTGTTTGTATATTGTTGAAAGCTGTGAATGCTCAATCTACATATGTTTTTTGTAGTCATTTGACACAAATCTGTCCTCTTCAGATTTCACGTAAATTTCAATGTATGTATGTGTGTGGAGCGGGGGGGCGGGTGTAGGGGGGTGGGTAGTAGTTGTTTATTGTATGTGTAGCATTACATGGGTGAGATTCCAGTGTTGGTTATGTTTTGTTTATTGTTGAAAGCATTGAACAATACTCAATCTACATCAGTAGGCTTTGCTGTCATTTGCGACAAATCTGTCCTTTTAGGATTTTCGTGAAAATTTCATTGTAGGGATATAAATGTGATTACAAAACTGATGCAATAAATATCACAACTGTTTCCCCATGAATATGGCCCTTGCTGTCGATGGAGCATCTAACTATCAGCAATCAATCGAGCAAGCAATCAATCAATCAATCATGTATGGAGTCGTAGTGGAGAATTTACTCTGAACAAATCTGCATCTACATAAATCACTCATATGTATGGAATTGCTATGTTTGAAGGTTAGCACCATTTCACTGAAAACAAAAATAAAGAAGAACATTTCTCTGAAGAATGTAAATCCTTACTAAAACAAAAGACACACTCACTCGGCTGTAACCATTCGATGAAGGACCTCGCGCTGACTGTGCCGATCTATATCCATGCATGCCCGTCCTTCCTTTCTCCAACCAACACCGGGATGCTTCCCCCCTGAGCCGTCTCTCTCCTACGCACATTGAGATCACTCTCTTCCTGGTTGACACGCCTGAAAAATAACATATATGGAAATGCTATAAAGAGCGCCACAAAATGAGATTAACTTTCGACATCTATAATATGTAAATTGTAAGTAACATTCTTGTGTGTTGTAATTTATTTCGCCTGGTCTTTGCTGCTGTTGATCAGTCACATATGTTTCTATACATACAAATCTTTCGTTTATAATGGAAACCTGATGAAAATAATAAGTTTGTTTGTGTCCAGAGATGTCTCAATTTATGCATAGAGAATAGATGACTTGTTATTAATTAGCATTGCCGATAAGCTCTAACTATACAAAGAACATTAACAGACTGAACCTGACTGCCAAGACTGACTGTCACACACTGGAACATGCTGTCACCTCCTGGTTTGCTAACGAACATTGTTAGTAAGCGCTACCTATACAAATAACATTAGCAAACTGCCGCTGACTGCCAAGACTGACTGTCACACACTGATGTATGCTGTCACCTAGTGTTTTGCTCATGAAGTGTGTTGCCGAGCACTAACTATGCGAAGAACATTAATAGACTGCCCCTGACTGCCTAGACGGACTGTCACACACATGCTGTCACCTCCTGTTTTGCTCATGAGCACTGCTCATAGGGGCTAACAATACAACGAACATTAAAATACTGGCCCATGACTGCCTAAATGGACTGTCATGCACTGCTGCATGCTGTCACATCTATACTGACTGTCACACACTGCTACATGCTGTCAGGTCCTGTTTTGATAATGAGTATTGCCAATGAGCGCTAAATATACAAAGAACATTAAAATACTGGACTATCACTGCTTAAATGGACTGTCACGCACTGGTGCATGCTGTCACATCTAGACTGACTGTCACACACTGCTACACGCTGTCACTTCCTGTTTTGATAATGAGTATTACCAATGAGCGCTACCTATACAAAGATCATTAGTGGCCTGCCCATGACTGCCTAAATGGACTGTCACGCACTGGTGCATGCTGTCACATCTACACTGACTGTCACACACTGTTACACGCTGCCATGTCCTGTTTTGATCATGAGTATTGCCAATGAGCAATACCTATACAAAGAACATTAGTGGCCTGCCCATGACTGCCTAAATGGACTGTCATGCACTGGTGCATGCTGTCACATCTAGACTGACTGTCACACACCGTTACACACTGTCACATCTTGTTTTGATAATGAGTATTGCCAATGGGCGCTACCTATACAAAGAACATTAGTGACCTGCCCATGACTGCCTAAATGGACTGTCACGCGCTGGTGCATGGTGTCACATCTAGACTGACTGTCACACACTGTTACACGCTGTCACTTCCTGTTTTGATAATGAGTATTGCCAATGAGCGCTACCTATACAAAGAGCATTAGTGACCTGCCCATGACTGCCTAAATGGACTGTCACGCACTGGTGCATGCTGTCACATCTACACTGACTGTCACACACTGTTACACGCTGTCACGTCCTGTTTTGATAATAAGTATTGCCAATGAGCGCTACATATACAAAGAATATTAGTGACCTGCCCATGACTGCCTAAATGGACTGTCACTTGCTGGTACATGGTGTCACATCTCTACTGACTGTCACACACTAACGCATGTTGTCCCCTCCAATGTTGTACATGCTTTTCCGAGGCTACATCCCTTCACAGGATGGCAGCAATGTAAGTAGTATATGAAAAACAGGCATATCTTATGGCGTCGTGTATACTATCAGTAGTATACACAAGTTGGGAGCTCACTTCACATTACCACATTCCTCGAAAAATATTTGTATTAGCTATTAAGTTAAGAGGGCTTTGTGACTGACTACCTTTCATTGTAATAATCCTCGTTGTGCATATGTGTAGGATAAACAGTACGCGAGGATAATTTACAGTGAAGTTTAAAATTTTGTATTTGCTACATTTATTTTGTTTGTACATTAGTTGATGCTGAAATACAGAGGAGGATGGCCAAGGCTAGCGCATCATTCGGCCGACTATGCCAGAGATTCTGGAAAAACCACCATGTGTCCATTCAGGTCAAAGGTAAGATCTGCCATGCAATCGTGCTATCCACCCTACTATATGGAGCCGAGGCCTGGACAGTGTACAGATGACAGGTGAAAAAGCTGCATGCCTTCATGTTGTGACGTCTTTGTTCAATCATGAGGCTAACCTGGAAGGACAAAGTGACAAATAAGGAAATACTCGAACGAACGGGGCTGCCCTCTATGGAAGATCTTCTGATTAAAAAGAATCTCCGGTGGACTGGACACCTCATGAGGATGTCATCAGACAGGCTACCAAAGCAGATCCTCTATTCTCAACTGTCTTCTGGCTACAGAAAGAGAGGGCGCCCTCGTCTCGGGTTCAAGGATACCATCAAGAGAAACCTGAAGCTGAGAGAAATTAAGACCGACTCATGGACACAACTCTCACAGCAGAGTGCTAAATGGAGAGCGGCAGTCAAGTAATGAAAGCAGTCTTTGTCGCATCGTGACCGACAGCATGATGATGATGATGACATTAGTTGATTAACCAGGGGAAATTTCAATTGCGGACGATTGGTCTTCCTCATTCCACTGCTCCTTGCCCTATCCTAGTAATGCTGAGCACCAGGCTAGGAAGCGACAAGTATAAATTTTTAAGTCATTGGTTTGACTCGGTCAGGGTTCGAACCCATGATCTCACAATCTACAAACATGAGAGACAGATGCTCTAACTCATTCGGCCATCCGGTCTGGTTAATCCATTAATTGTTTAACTAGGGGGTATCTTAACTGCAGACACTTGGTCTTCCTGACGCCCTTCTATCGGGTTAATGCCAAACACCATGCTAGGTAGCAACAACCATAAATGCTTGAATTCATTGGGTTGACTGGGCCAGGATTCGAACCCAGGACCTGCCACACGGGCAGCGAGTGTTCAATTCATTCAGCCATTCCATCCCATCCTATCCCATTCTGCCTATTTCATATAGCTGGAAATAATTGCTATCTATTGCTACAGGTAGGCACCACCTGATCAACTTGAACAACTAGTCATATGCAGTAAAGCTGGTCAACGCTGCTCAGTGCGTCTGGGGGTAGGTGTGAGTGGAAAGGGACTTTGACATGCAAACCCTGCTGCTGAATCTGGCTTCATTCGGACTGAATGTACTTAACTAACCATTAGGCCCATTGATTGTACCCCTAATGAACCATTGCTCTCTCTGCTGACACAGTAAGTACATTAATCACAATAACTCCTCAATGCCTCATTGGTTATTATTACCTTACATGATACGTAACATGTAACTTGTATATTACACATGCAAATTAATCTTTTTTCTTTTTTCTTTTGCTAAAATGTAGTTTATTCAGTGAATAATTCCTTTTGTCAGCGCCAGAACACCAATCTTCCGACCGTTCAGTACAATTTGTTGGTACATAAATGAAACTATCAGTTGCAATAATAACCACATGCAAATCCTGTTCGAGAATAGAAACATAATATAAATGAACTATTAGTTGTAATAGTAACTGCATACAATTCCGGTTCAATAAAAGTATTATGCATTTGGTGAATATGCATCACATGGTTTGCATGATTCCAGAATTGTATTTAAACATTTCTTTCTTCCCCTGTTTTTCTCTCTTCTTTTTTCAAAAACATATAACATATCTCCAATACACACATATATATATATATAGCGTAAATATGCAAATCATATTTGGGATCCAATCACCAATATCAAATGCGAGAAACTCGCCCATTGTTGGATCGTATTACAAGTATTATTTAGTTCTCATTCTCAAACGCAGAAAGTAGACGTAGAAATGAGAAATATGTGTTGGCAACAATTTCATTTCATGGCTGTATAAATTATTTTGAACTTATGAATAATTGCTATTATTACCTCTCTATACATTACGATGCATACTCATGACTAACCCTGCTTGATTACACTAAGCCTAACTACCTAATCATATGTATGAGAAGCCATTATGTTCAGAATCGTTCTATTCTTTTTGTATTGAACTGAACCATTTAAGCGAATTCGAATCACTTGGGTGTTTTTTTAAAGTGGAAAATAACTCTAGCAACAACGTCTGACAGACCAGTGGGTTGCCAAAAACATACTTCAAAGGAATAAATATATTTAGAAAAAGACACAACAATTTTGACTTTGATGCTCGATGGGTCTCCATCCTCGAGGTGTTTTAAGCAAAGTGCAAATAGGTCACACAACGCTTTTATTGTACATCAACCTAGAGCAGCTAGATGTTACTGCTAGTGAAGGCGTTTTACTAAGAATGATGCAGAATTTGTAGTATTAGTAAAACCCAACCCCTCCTAACAACCACCTTGATCCACACTCACACCCTCACACAATACCGCCACCCACGCACCCACAACCCCTTCTCCCAGTAGCACACACCACCATAGTCCATCACTAACAACCCCAACATTGTGGCCCAAGCTCCTCACTAGCAACCACCATGCCCCAGCATCACCCACCATCCTAATTCGCCAACAAACCCTCACTCCCAAAGCCCCCCAATTTCACCCCTAGCACCACACCGCGCCATAGAACCTCCAGCCCCTCACCACCAAACATCAAGACACACTACCTAGTATCATAGTATTCCAAGTCCTTCACTAACAACCACGCCTCTATGAGCAAAGCACACAACCACACTGAACACCGCCCCTCACTAACAAACACATATACACCAACAACACATTCCACCATAGTATATTAGTACCCCCAGTCCCTAACTGACAACCCCCCCCCCCTACCCCGACATCACACACAACCTTAGTACCCCAGACCATCACAAACAAACCCTCCTAACCCAGAATCACACACGACCATAATAATTAATATCCGCACACCCCCACCACATCCACCTCTCCAAACACCACACATCACCACAACACCCAGTAACACTCACTCCCACCTCCCACCCTCCTCCAGCACCACACAGCACCTTAGTGGCATTGCCCCAGCCCCACCCACGTCCGACCATATAACTGACCAGCCCTCTGTGGACACGCCACCCCCGCCTTAACCCCAACGTAATGAATTGGTGCGCGCGCAGAACTGACATATCAAGTGATGAGTAGCTATAATTGAACCAATTAACCGACGCTGGTGGCCGGCCTGCGCAGTGCTGGAGTCATTACCCACCCGCCGGCACCAGCGAACGACGCGTCGCCAATATTCGCGCCAAAATTTCCCCTCGCATTCTACAGTTCGTCTGCTCGTCGACTTTGTTTCCAATACTCCTCGCAACAACTGAAAGTCGGCAGCGGTGTCCAGCAGGATCACACATGGAAATGTCGTCACAAATATATGCTATTTTATTAGCAACTCTCACAAATAAAAGCAACACTCACCAACACCAACAACGTCATCATGGAGTCAGGGGTACCAGCGAGTGTGATTGTACAAAATGTGCTGGTGATGGTGCCCGGCGTGCCGATGGGTTAATTAAACGGATGGCGGCCGGGGACCATCGGAGCTCGGTGGGTGGCGGGGATGAGGAGACGTGGGTCTAAGATTAAGTGTCAACCCCAATAGAAGCATCCCCATTGCCATCTCCAAACCATCCCCTCCCACCACCCCAAACACTCTCACACACACACCATCCCATCACTCACACACACAGCCCATCCCATTGCCATCACCTCCATTCCCTAATGCCCATAGCATGGAGACAGCACGGGGAATGAATCTGGTCGGCCTTGTGTATAGTGCAGTGCAGAGCGGGTGGGTGTATGTGTGTGTGTGTGGTTTTGGGGGGATGGGTGCCGGGGTGGAAGAGGAGGAGGGCGGGTGCTTGTGAGGTGGGGTGGGAGGGGGGGAGGGGTGCAGGGGTGGAGGAGGATGGGGTGGAGGAGGGGGCGGGTGAAAATGGATCCTGGCGGGAGGGAGGGCGGCATTGGTGGGCTAGGGTACTGTAGCACTGGCCAGCGACGAATTACATCTCAATGGTGAGAGACATCTGGCGACGAACAGTGCGTGGCTGGCGACAATTATCCATCGTTATGCTTTAGGAGGTGGGCAGTGGGGGGGGGGGGGGGGGGGAGGGAGGACGGAGGGCAAGGATCTGGCTGTGGGTTTGTGGTGATGTGTGCACAGTATGTTGTTGTCTATGAACGGCTGAACTAACCACACTGCCCAAAGTCCACGTCAGTGGGTGTGGGTGTGGCTGTGGGTGTGGGTGGCTGGTGGGCGTGTGGGATGTGTGGGGGTGTGGGTGTGACTGTGGGGTGTGGGTGTGGGGTGTGGGTGTAGGATGTGGATGTGTGTGCTGTGGGGTGTGTGTGTTTGGTGTGTGTGTGTGGTTGTGGGGTGTGGGTGTGGGGTGTGGGTGTGGTTGTGGGGTGTGGTTGTGGGTGTGGGTGTGGGTGTGGGTGTGGGTGTGGGTGTGGGTGTGGGTGTGGGTGTGGGCGTGGGCGTGGTTGTGGTTGTGGATGCGGGGGTGGTTGTGGTTGTGGTTGTGGTTGTGGGTGTGGGTGTGGGTGTGGGTGTGGGTGTGGGTGTGGGTGTGGGCGTGGTTGTGGTGTGGGTGTGGTTGTGGTTGTGGTTGTGGTTGTGGTTGTGGTTGTGGTTGTGGTTGTGGGTGTGGGTGTGGGTGTGGGTGTGGGTGTGGGTGTGGGTGTGGGTGTGGGTGTGGGCGTGGGCGTGGGCGTGGGCGTGGGCGTGGGCGTGGGTGTGGGTGTTGGTGTCGGTGTCGGTGTCGGTGTCGGTGTCGGTGTGGTTGTGGTTGTGGTTGTGGTTGTGGTTGTGGTTGTGGTTGTGGGTGTGGGTGTGGGTGTGGTTGTGGTTGTGGGTGTGGGTGTGGGTGTGGGTGTGGGTGTGGGTGTTGGGGTGGCGGTGGTTGGGAGTGTGATTCCGCCCACTCCGGGCTCAGCCCAGCCCCGCGCCGCGCTTCCCCTTGCCACCCCTATCCTCCCCGCCCCGCCCCACCCTCCTCTCCCGTCCGCACCCGCCCCGCCCCTCCCCTCCCCATCCCTTCCCACCCTACCGCGCCCCTCCCCACCACACCCGGCGCCTCCCTACCACACCACGCGTCCCTCCCCGCGCCGCCTATACCATCTCCCATCCCATCCCGTCCCGTGCGACCGACCGCACTGCCCCCTAGCGGCCGGCCGGGCGAAAAGGTTGGCGCGGCGAATTGTCATGACAGACCGCTGTCACCGGCGCGCACCGGAAGACAAACGACGCAATGCCCTGATAACCACCTCCTTGGGCGGCGGCCCGGCGTCCCCCGGGACCCGCCGCCGCCGCGCCTCCATATCAAAAATGGACGGCGCATTCAGGAAGACACATAAGGCGGCCAAGTGGAGGTGACGGCTGTGGTTAGGGCCTTATTGCATTCGCAGATCATACGTCAGACCGGTACTTGTTGGGCTGTCGACGCGACCACCCCCTCCTCCAGACTCCTGCCTCCTGCCGCCTTCCCTCCGCCCAGTCCCGCCCAGTCCCCCCCCCCCCCTCGCTATCCGGCCCCTCTTCCATCCAGTCCCGTCAAGAGGCCTGCTACCCAGCACTCACCCTCATTCCTACCGCCTCCCGCCTCCCGCTGCCCACCGCCCGCCACGCGCCTCCCGCTGTCTGCTGCCCACTGCCCGCCGCCTGCTGCCCACCGCCCACCGCTGGCCGCCCGCTGCATGCCGCCGGCCGCCCGCTGCATGCCGCTGGCCGCCCGCCGCCCACCGCCCACCGCCCGCTGCCCGCTGCCCGCTGCCCGCCGCCCGCTGCCCTCTGCCCGCTGCCCGCTGCCCACTGCCCACCGCCCACCGCCCGCTGCCCGCTGCCCGCCGTCCGCCGTACGCCGCCCGCTGCCCGCTGCCCGCCGCCCACCGCCCGCCGACCGCCGCACGCCTCCCGCTGCCACCATCACCAACCCCCAACCTGACACGAGCCTAAATGGGAGGTGGCGGGTGAGGGACGGTGAGGATGGAGAAGGACGTGGTTTTGGGACTGGGCGCGAGGTGTGCTGGCAGGGGTGAGAAGGGGAAATATGTGTTTGGAGGGCTGGAGAGGAGAAGAGGAGGAGAGGAGGGGGTGGTGAGGGGGGAGGAGCGACAGGAGAGGGATAGGACGGGAAGGATTAGGCAGTAGGAGGTGCGTAATGAGGGGACCGGTGGAAGGGGGTTAAGGAGGGAGGGGTGCATGGTGATGGGGGGACGCAGCAGCCGGACTACTAATTGCATGGACGAGTACTGCGCATGCGCAATGACAGCCGCACACTACCCGATAATATACAACAGTGGCAATAATACATATTGATAATATCGCCTAGTGCTATTTGTAGTCGTCGATGTAGTCTTAATTAAGCCAGAGGCCCTTAGGGAGCAAACAGGATGGTTTCGTGCAGATTTGTCTACAAGCATGAAATTTGGCATTTATGTAGACCAGAACACACTCATTGGGGCCGCCATATTGGCAACATCCAAGATGGCCACCAGTCACTATTTGATTTTGTCATAACTTCATAACCGAAAGTACATATCTTTATTGGGTAGCAACCTGCTTGCCCTTTATTCCCTATTATCATGATAATAGGGAATAAGGGGGGGGGGTCTTTTATAGATGAATTCGATTTCAAATAGATGAAGAAGCATAGTAAAATAAGCTTTTTAGTTATATATCTAGAAATAGAAAAACAGCCAAATTATCATCTGTCGCATGTGGTATTTAGTGCATGCTTACAGTATGCCATAGTCCGATGGTTTTGAGGTTCTGTCATTTTCTGAGATAAATATATTGATGGTTATTATGTACCTTACTTTAGGTTGCGGTAAGTTATATTTTAAATGGCTAACTTTTGAGATATTTGAAGTGCAAGCATGCCAAAATTCTGACACCATTAACTTCAGCAGTAACAGGTTTGATTACATGACCTCAGTATTCCCTTCTATGTGACGACACATGCTTAATAAGTGCACCAGTATCGAAGTTAGATATCTAGAATCAAATCTAGACAATAGATTAGGCTTTGCAAATTTGATGTTTTCATTGAACTATGCAGCTTTAAGCCAAATTCCGGAATGTAGTGATGGACGAGACATACGCAGTGATCCATGTATTGGACAGTTGTAGCCTGACAGGGTGAGTGACGATTGGGCGTCTTCCTCGTGTAAGTTGGACAGTGGGACCAATCGGAGTGTGGGACGAGGAGTGTTGATTGGAATGGTGCTGGGAGTAGTGGCAGCTGGAGTGGGTGTCAGGATAAAAGGTTTGGGCTTCGGGAAGTAATGGTGACATTAAAGTTGCATAGTCTGATGGTTTTGAATTTCTCTATTTTTTCTGAGATAAATATATTAGATCGATCACTAGTATCTACTTTACATTAGTTCAAAGATACTTTTATTTTAAATGGTAAACATTTGATATATTTTGAGTGCAAACATGGACAATTAGTTTTGGCAAGCTTGCCAAACTCTGACACCATAGACTTCTGCAGTAACAGGTTCTGTTAAAGTGACTCAGTATTCCCTTCTACGTAGAAACTAATGCTTAATAAGTGCATCAGTATCTAAGTTAAATATGTAAAATCAAATCTAGATAATTGGCTTGGTTTGGAAAATTTGATATTTCATCGGACTATACAGCATTAACAGTGTCGTGGAAAGGGTGAGTTAGCATTCAGGCTGCATAGCAGTTAGCATGATGGAATCATCAAATTTTCGAAATCAAAACACCTAGTTAGATTTGATTCTATATATTCAACTTAGGAAGGTGGTAGTGGGTGGTAGTGGGTGGTGGTGGGTGGTTGTAGATGATGGGTCGTGGTAGCTATTGGGTTGTGGACGGTGGATAGTGATGGATGATCGTAATAGGTGGTGGTGATGGGTGGTGGTGATGGGTGGTGGTGAACGGTGGTGGTTGGTAGTGGGTGTAGGTGGGTGTTGATGGGTGGTAGTCGGTGGTGATTGCTGGTGGGTGGTGATTGGTGGTAGTCAGTGGTGATGGGTGGTGGGTGGTGGGTGTTGATGGGTGGCAGTGGGTGGTGGTGAATGGTACTAAGTAGTGGTAGGTGATTGGTGGTAGTGGGTGGTGGTTGGTGGTGGTGGGTGTATGGTGGTGGGTGGAGGTGGAGGATGGTAGTGGATGGTGGCTGGTGATGGTGGGGGTAGGTAGTGATGGTTGTGGTAGGTGGTGGCGGTGGGAGGTGGTGTGTGGTGGTGTGTGGTGGTGTGTGGTGGTGTGTGGTGGTGGTGGGTTGCGCTGGGTGGTGGTGGGTTGCGCTGGGGTGGTGGTGGGGTGATGGTGGGTGGTGGTGGTTGGTGGTGGTGGGTGGTGGGTTGCGCTGGGTGGTGGTTGCTGGCAGTGGCTGATGCTGGGTGGCCCTGAGTGGTGGTGGGTGGTGGTGGGTTGCGCTGGGTGGTGGTGGGTGGTGGTGGGTGGTGGTGGGTGGTGGTTGGTGGTGGTGGGTGGTGGTGGGTGGTGGTGGGTGGTGGGCTGCGCTGGGTGGTGGGTTGCGCTGGGTGGTGGGTTGCGCTGGGTGGTGGTGGGTGGTGGTGGGTGGTGGTGGGTTGCGCTGGGTGGTGGGTTGCGCTGGGTGGTGCTGGTTGGTGGTGGGTGGTGGTGAGTGGTGGAGGCTGTACTGTAGTATAGTATGTACTGTATAGTAGGTATATCCAGTAGGTACAGCTAGGGCAGTAGGGAGGTGGGGTTCTGATGACGGGGGTAGAGGTCTGCCATGAAGTAGCTAGAGCAGCAGGGAGTTGGGGATGTGGTGACTTTGGGAGGCTGTCGGCAGGAGTAGCTAATGCAGCGCGGAAAGGGGGAGGGAATAGCTAGCTAGACCGGGAGGATGAGAAAGGGGAGGAGGGTGCTGACAGGCTTGGTGTCATGGGTAGACGGCATGAGGAGAGGCGGGGAATTGGCCGGAGATCGGAGCAGGGCGGGGCGGAGTGGGGTTGGGCGGGGTGGGGCGGGTCGGGGGGAGGCTGGGCGGTGGACCACGGCCTCAGGAGCTGGACGGCGGGGTTACTGTTAGGCAGTAGGAGCCGAGCAGCTCGCCAGCGCCGCTCATTAGATGAGGAGCTCATCCCGCAGATCTCTCAGCGCGCTTGCCGCACCTGCCCGTGCACCGCGCTGTCTCTACCTATTCCGCCGCCAGGGGGAACACGGGTCAAAAGTCCACTCAAACAGTCCACTTCGCTCATCAAGCCCTCGAACCGCCCCACCCTCCCTCCCACCAACCCTCCCACCCCCAGGGCCCCACTGTACTAGAAAATCGCCAAGCAATTTAATGTAAGTAATCCACATTAAACTTAAAAAACATATTTTAAAATACAAAATGGTCGCTTCTTAGTAGAATCTCTCTTCCGAACATGATGAACACACAAAACACGGCTGCAGTGTTGTTATTTAATTACATAAATACGTAATTTGAATGCAGTATAACCCTGTTAAACCAAACTTGAAGGGACCCTAGAAATTTGTTTGGAGTAACCAATCATTGGTTTAACCAAGCTTTGGCTTCGACTTTGACTTCGCTTTAGCAAAAACGCCAGTACATTATGAATGTAATGTACAATATATGTGGACACTTTGATTATTGTTTTTTATGTATATACAGTAGAACCCCGTTAAACCAAGCTCAGTTGAACAAAACCATCGGTTAATCCAAACTGTTTTCGGCGGCCCAGCAAAAAATGCTACCATTTATCATATCAAAAAGTTGGTGGGGTCTCAGATGACCTTATATAACCACATGCAAGTTTGGTTTAACGTACCAGAAGTGGCCAGGGTCCCGACAATTTTGCTTGGAATAACCGATAAGTTTGATCAACCAACTTTGGTTCAACCAACATTTTTATATGCTAAATGGTAGTATTTTTCCAGGCCGCCAAAAAAAGTTTGGATTAAGTGATCGTTCGGTTTAACCGAGCTTGGTTTAACGGGGTTGTACGGTGTAGTGCACACAGAGTTACTTCTGTCATCAAAACCTGACACCGCACGCGTCAAGTTACGCTTTCATTTATTTACTAATTCATTCATTCATTATTTTCATTTTCCCCAAAGAAAACAATCGGTGAATTCTTTGTGCAGTCGGCCCTCAGCGGCCGACGCCGGAACTGCTTTAGAGTACTGAACCTTTGAACCGAGTAGGATTGTGTTGCCATGATCGGGATTTTACCGATGGATCAAAGTACACGAAGGCCACATGAAACCAGGGGATTATGTTGTTATATCGGACTCGCAATTTATTCAGCGAGTCTTTGATCCCAGGTCGCCAGCGTTTGTGTAAATTGAACACGGGTAGATCTACTTGTGTGTTCTCTGTTTTTAATTATAATTGTCGTCTGTGTGTGAGAGGGGCGGTGGATTTGCCAAAAATGTGGAACAGTTCACTAGAGAACACTCAATCTTTGATTTTGTTTTATGGATTATTTTGTTTATAAGGGGCAGTGGGAAGACACCCATTAATGTTTACACCATTCCTGCAATTTCTATTGTTAACAGAATCGTATATGTTTGTGGAATAATGTATAGACATTGTGAATAAAAAATGTCTGTTTCCGAAGGAAAGAGTGCTTTGATGGTCCTGCACGATTTAACCTGTGAGAGTTGAAGGAATTTAAGCGTTCACAAGTTGGTTGTTGGTTGTTGGAGTTTTACGTCCTGGAAAAATCTAAGGTCATATCAGGACAGGTACCGACTTGTGACAGTGTGCACTCATGGTGAGTTTATAGTGCTGCCCCACTAGGAAATCAGGCTCCTGGCACCATGACCCAACATCCCACTAAGTCACATTGTCCTGACACTGAGCTAGCCAATCCTTGCCCGATCTTATTAATGCCGAGCTCCAGGCTAGGAAGCGAGAAGTATCAATTTGGTAAGTCATTGGTTTGACTCGACCGGGAACCAAACTCCCGATATCCCGCACACGAGGCCCACACTCTACCGATTAGGCCACGGCGCCATAGTAATGCCATGTATTGAGTGCATAGAGTTCATTATGGCCCTGTCAACATGACCTTTCTCGACTAACTAACATAACACGGCATGAATTAAAAGTAAAATAGCGTTATATAGAAATAGGTGTTATATAGTGGCGGAGAATCCCTGAGTAAGAATACAGTAAATCCTCTCTAAATCTACCGACCATGGGACCGACTTTAAATGGTCGATTTAGTGAGGTGGTCGATTTAGGGAGGTGGTCGATTTAGGGAGTTTTTTCATTGTTACAAAGATATTGTATGGGCGAGCATTTGGGAGCAAAATAAAGCGATCGATATAGGTGGGTGGTCAATCTGTGGAGGTGATCGGTTAGAGAGGTTTTACTGTACATGGGGCGTTACAAATGGCGAGTTCTTGGAAACTGCATCATGTTGCTTGGTTACACGCTGTAGTGGCATATGGAGACTAAATGAAGTGTACACTTTAGAATCATTTAACATTTTATAATATGGAGCTATTTGGTTTTGGTATAAATCTGTAGTTACTCCTTTTTTATAGTGTAGTGGCCTGCACTGACCTCTCAGGCAAGCAACCACATAGACAGGTAGGCATGGGTAGTGTGGTGATATCAGGGAGCCTAGGTGGTGTAACGGTTAGCACACTGGCCCGGAATGCAAAGAGATGTGGGTTTGAGTCCCGCTCTAGGCGCAATATTTCCCATTTTCATCACCCCCATGACACTGGTTGCCGTGACCATGATCATGTTCAAGCTATGCGCTGTATAGTTGTTGAACCTACCGTGTGCATGTATGTGTTAGTGCATTGCCTGTATGTATGTAATTGTAAGCATTAAAAGACTGACAATTCCAGGGGGACAAGTGTAGTGGTCTGCACTGACCTCTCAGGCAAGTAACCACATAGACAGGTAGGTGTGGGTAGTGTGGTGATATCAGGGAACCTAGATGGTGTAATGGTTAGCACACTGGCCCAGAATGCAAAGAGATGTGAGTTCGAGTCCCGCTCTAGGTGCAATATTTCCCATTTTCATCACCCCAACGACACTAGTAAACATTTTTATAACATATTAATTATTTGAATTCATATAATATGTAATACTTGGATAAATCGATAGTTCTATGGACTTCTCTTTTGTGACATGGTCGTTTTAATGACCGTGTCTCATAGTCATACATGTCCCTCAATGTTGATCTTTTATTATACATTTAACACAGGATTGTACATGTTAGAAATGTTCACAATTAATGTAAGTATACAGTCAAACATATCACTGCATGTCTGTGAAATATGTAAATATCTATGCACAAATTAAAAATGGACAGAAAAGCACGGGAATTCCATATGCATTCAAGGTACATAATGCAAAGAAAACATAACATCATGGAACAAAAACAGTGACCTCGGTTTGATCTTAGATATTCAACTTAGATATTGGTGTACGTATTAAACATTTGATGCTGCATAGAAGGGAATGCTAAGTCAATTTAAAGTTGCATAGTCCGATGAAGCGTCACATTTTCAAAACCAAAACACTTACCTAGATTTGATTCTACATATTTATCTTAGATACTGGTACAGTTATTAAGCATTTGTTGTCACATAGAAAGGCATGGGGAGTCAGTTTAATAGAACCTGTTACTGCATAAGCCTATGGCATCAGAGTTTTGGCGTGCTTGCCAAAATTAATTTGGCATGTTGTCACTTCAAATATCTCCAAAGGTAGCCATTTAAACTAAAAGTTACTTCAACCTCAAGTAAAGTAGCTTATAATGATCAATTTAATGTATTTATCTAAAAAAATGACAGAAACTCAAAGCCATCGGACTATGCAACTTTAATAAAAACCTGTTACTGCTGAACCTTATGGTGTCCAGCATTTTAGTATCCATGCCCAAAGGCACTTAGCATGGGTTGACTTCAAATATCTCCAAGTTAACCCTTTATGATCAAAGTTACTTCAAACTAAATTGAGGTTGATTATATCGACCAACCTAATATTTTCCTTAAAACAAATAAAAAATATATTCAAAAGCCATTGGACCTATCATTTTTTTTTTTTTTTTTTTTTTTTTTTGGTCCATTAGTTGTTTAAGCAGGGGAAATTTCAGTCATAGATGACTGGTCTTCCTCATTCCACTGCTGGTCGATAGAAAGCCCGAGCCTACACTTTTACCGACCCAAGGGATTTTTAACCTCCCATACCACATAGACATGGTATGAGAGCAACCGGCATTTGATGACGCTGTAAGTTATACACAGCGGTGGAAATCCAAATTGGCAGAGCTGGGGGCACGGGGAATCGAATTAAATAGATATTTATAGTTGTATGGTTCCATGAGTTTTCAGAATATTTAAAGAAAAATATATTACCTGATGGTTCTAATCTACTTCAATTTAGTTATGTATATATATATGTAATTATAATTGTAGGGTCAAATGTGCTTTGATTACATTCCGAGAAACATATATTAGGTTGACAGTTAAAATCCACTTCAATTTAGTAATGTATATATATATATAATAGTAATAATTCCATGACCTAATGGGTCTTGAGTATATTCTGAGAAAAATATATATTAGGTTGAGGGTTACAATCTATCTCAATTTACTTTGAAGTAACACGTATACAGTACAACCCCGTTAAACCAAACTCGGTTAAACCAAACGATCGGTTAATCCAAACTTTTTTCGGGGTCTCGGCAAAATACTACCATTTATCAATAATATCATATAAAAAAGTTGGTTAAACCAAAATCGGTTAATCCAAAGTACCGGTTAATCCAAACAAAATTGTCGGCCCCAGCCCACTTCCGGTACAGTTAAACCAAACTTTCATGTGGTTTTAAGGTCATCTGAAACATTTTTATATGATAAATGGTAGTATTTTGACCGGTCGCTGAAAAAAGTTTGGATTAACTGATTGTTTGATTTAACCGAGCTTGGTTTAATAGGGTTAAACTATATATGCATAAAAAACAACAATCATAGTGTCCACATACATTGTATATTACATTCATAATGCACCAAAGTTTTTGCCAAAGCCAAGTAAAAGTCAAAGTCAAAGCTCGGTTAAACCAATGATCAGTTAATCCAAACAAATTTCTAGGGTCCCTTCAAGTTTGGTTTAACGGGGTTATACTGTATATGTAAGACACGGTAAACCCCCAAACTGTGAATTGGGAATGTTTTAATTACAAATAAACTCCACTGTGACATACAGATATAATACAGCATCAAGATGGCGGTCAACATAGTGGGTCTATAAGCTGACGTTATGACCACCAACTCGTGTATCAGACCACCCGACTGACCTTATCTTGACAATGTCAACACAGATCCAACCGGAAGTGACACGTCCTCAGGCCGCACCGACCGGAAGTGACACGTCCTTACGATGCGCAGACACAGCACTGCGCAGGCGCCCAATTACCAAACGCTGGCAGGAGGAGGAGGAGGAGGAGAAGGAGGGGGAGGATGGTTTCCCCAAACCGAGTGTGAATTACTTCCCTTATATCGGATTCTCCAGGATTCGTTTGTTCATCATTATCCGAAAATGCGGCAATCGAAAACTGCTGCGTCTGTCAATGCGATACAGTTGATGACGTCACATGACGGAGTGACAGCCGTACACTCTCTGAGTGGCATGTAAAAATGGAGTCTGGAGTCGTCGGATAACTGACAAGTCATTGCCGGCTGTCCGCCATGTTGACAGCGGAAGTCGGAGCAGACGCATCGCGAAGGCTCGTACGGCGACGCGAGAAGACCAACAAGGTCTCGCCACCCCCTCCCTCATCCCCCCTACCCCACACACACACACATACACGCTACCTCCTACCCACCCCGGCCCCCCACGATCACCGAGGGTCACGAACTTTCTGCGTTAGTGTCCGGCGTGTATTATGGCGATATGCTTGAAAGTAAGGGAGAAAGGCGAATAGTAGGATAGTGTCCAGTGTGCATTGTGGTGATAGGCTTGAAAGTAAGGGAGAAAGGCGAATAGTAGGATAGTGTCTGGTGTGCATTGTGGCGATATGGTTGGAAGTAAGGGAGAAAGGTGAATAGTAGGCTAGTATCCGATGTGCATTGTGGTGATAGGCTTGAAAGTAAGGGGGAAAGGTGAATAGTAGGATAGTGTCCGGTGTGCATTGTGGTGATAGGCTTGCAAGTAAGGGAGAAAGGCGAATAGTAGGATAGTGTCCGGTGTGCATTGTGGTGATAGGCTTGCAAGTAAGGGAGAAAGGTGAATAGTAGGATAGTGTCCGGTGTGCATTGTGGTGATAGGCTTGCAAGTAAGTGAGAAAGGTGAATAATAGGATAGTGTCCAGTGTGCATTGTGGTGATAGGCTTGAAAGTAAGGGAGAAAGGCGAATAGTAGGATAGTGTCCGGTGTGCATTGTGGCGATAAGCTTGAAAGTAAGGGAGAAAGGTGAATAGTAGGATAGTGTCCGGTGTGCATTGTGGCGATATGCTTGGAAGAAGTAATGGAGAAAGGCGAATAGTAGGATAGTGTATGGTGTGCATTGTGGTGATAGGTTTGGAAGTAAGGGAGAAAGGCGAATAGTAGGATAGTGTCCGGTGTGCATTGTGGTGATAGGCTTGGAAGTAAGGGGGAATGGCAAATAGTAGGATAGTGTCCATGTGCATTGTGGCGATAGGCTTGAAAGTAAGGGAGAAAGGTGAATAGTAGGATAGTGTCCGTAGTGCATTGTGGTGACACACTTGAAAGTAAGGGAGAAAGGCGAATAGTAGGATAGTGTCTGGTGTGCATTGTGGTGATAGGCTTGAAAGTAAGGGAGAAAGGACAATAGTAGGATAGTGTCCGGTGTGCATTGTGGCGATATGCTCTGAAGTAAGGGAGAAAGGCGAACAGTAGGATAGTGTCCAGTGTGCATTGTAGTGATAGGCTTGAAAGTAAGGGAGAAAGGTGAATAGTAGGATAGTGTCCGGTGACCATTATGGCGATATGGTTGGAAGTATGGGAGAAAGATGAATAGTAGGATAGTGTCCGGTGTGCATTGTGGTGAGAGGCTTGAAAGTAAGGGAGAAAGGAGAATATAAGGATAGTGTCCAGTGTTCATTTTGGCGATAGGCTTGAAAATAAAGGAGAAAGGCGCATAGTAGGATAGTGTCCGTTGTGCATTGTGGCTCTATGGTTGACTGTAAGGAGAAAGGCGAATAGTAGGATAGTGTCCGGTGTGCATTGTGGTGATAGGCTTGAAAGTAAGGGAGAAAGCCTAATAGTAGGATAGTGTCCAATGTGCATTGTGGTGATAGGCTTGAAAGTAAGGGACAAAGGTGAATAGTAGGATAGTGTCCGGTGTGCATTGTGGCGATAGGCTTGAAAGTAAGGGCAAATGGCAACAACAGTCAAGCCTCTCTAACCAACCCCCTCCACAGATCGACCAGTACCCTATATTGATCACTTTATTTGGATCCCAAATAATCGCCCACGTAAGTATTTTTAGATCTATTTCTAATAGGGCCCCATGTGGCATATCACTATACACATATAGGCATGTATTACTTAGATCTATGTCTAATACTAATAGGGCCCCATGTGTTATGTATGACCGTGTCTAATAGGGCCCCGCATACTACACATGACACATCCCTATACACATATATTCACATATTACTTACGATTGTGTCTAATAGGGTGCCATCATTATGTGTGATGTATGCCTATACACATATATGCCCGCGTCACTTAGGTAGGTGAGAGCAGCCCAGGGGAGCGACCACCAGCTCAATGAGCAGATGAATCACTCAGCCCCATATGTGCAGCCAGGAAGATACGCGTGTATCTGGGAGACAGATGAGCAGCTCACAGGGCCACTCAATCTCCACCCTGAGGACCCTGCCCACAGTTGGACGACAGCCGTTGAAAATACCATCTCTGCTGATCACCCTCCTCCCCTCCACCACAAGCCAAACTGCTTCCAGACCATTGCTACACAACCCCAATGCCTCCCCCGCCCACCCCTCCTTTCATTGCTCCCCTCCATACCCTCATTCCCTTTCCCATCTCCTCTCCATCTACTCCTCTTCCTCACTTCTCTCCTTCATCCTGCCATTCCATCTACTTCCTCTTTTCCCCTTTCCTCTCCTTCTGCCCTCTTCTGTCCTCACCCGATCCTCCTTCCCCTCTCCTCCCTTCCCTCTACCTTCCCCGTCCTGATATGACCTTAGCTGTTGCCAGCACGTAGAACTCCAACAACCAACCAACCTTCCCCATCCTCCAGCCTCCTCTCTCCTCCCCTCTTCTCCATCTTCTCCATATTCTCATTTCTCTTGTCTTTCATTCTCTCTTCCCTGTCCTCCCATTCCTTCCCCTCCGTCCCTTCTTCCCCTTTATTCCTCCGTCCCTCCCTTCCTCCCCTTTCTCTGATTCCTCCCCTCATTCTCTTCCTTCCTTCCGCTCCTCCTTCTCTTTTTTATCCCCTTCAATTGTTTCCTTCCTCCCACCCCTTCCTTCAATTCCATCCCTTCCTTCTTCACATTGCTCTCGCCCTCCCATTCCTTCGTCCCATTCCTCCCTACCTCCGCTTCTTCCTCCCCTTTCTCCCCTCCTTCCTCTTGTTTCTCCTCTCCCACCTCTCCACCCTCCCCATCTTCCATCTCCTCCCATCCCACCCAGCCCACTCCGTAGAGGCCGGCCAGATAGGGGACCTGAAAGGTGTCGGGTGGAGGGCGGCTTTGATGCATTGATATTATGTCGGGGCGCCATCTGGTGACCCCTTTGGTCGGGCTTCTCATATCAGCGCCCGCCGCCAAGGGGCAGTCGGTGTCTGAGGAGGAGGAGGAGGGGCGGGTGGTGTCAGTGGCGATCCCTTTTATTCCCGGGCTCGCTTTATAACCCATTTATCAGTATGACGGGTGAGCTGCTCGGTTTGAGAACCGCTCGGTTTGCGAACCATTTACAGCGGGTTTGCCGACCCGGGAGGGCCGAGTCCCTCCGCCCCTCACTCCGCCCCCCAGGAGGGCACCGTCCCCGCCCCCCCACCCCACCCACACACCCGCCTTTCCCACGGCTGCCAGCCACACTCCAGTCGCAGCCACAGTTGGCGCCAAGACACTACTCACAAAGCACTCATGTCCATTTCACATAAGGCAGTGTAAATAAAACTATTAATGGTGACCAGTTTTTGAATATATATAAATAACCTTTCCCAGTTACAGTCCGCTATCAACCACATCTGCGCTAATATATATTGATACTAATCAATGACAATGATATATGTAGGTTATATAAGTACACATGGGGATATATATATATATATTGTGGGATCATTGGCGAGCAGTTAGGAATGACTCGCCCCCTCCTCCTTTTCTCCTCTGCTGCCTGATAACTCTCCCTCCCCCCTCTCCTCCTTCCCTCCTCCCCCCTTTCCCCATTGACCCGGCAATTGACCGAGACGCGCCGCAACTTGTTGAGTGAGTGGATGATAACCGATTTGTCTCTATGACGGTGACCTGAAGGGCGGCGTCCGCCGGGAGTTGGCGGCCCGGCAGCGGTAGGCAGGGGACAGCGGGGGACGGCGGGGGACGGTGGAGCGGGTGGCCGGGCGGGCGGACGAAGAGGCGGTAGTGAGTAAATGGGTGAGGAGGAGGGGGAGGATGGAGGCACGGGAGAGGAGGAGGGGGAGGATGAGGAGGGGGAGGATGAGGAAGAGGAGGAGTGGGTGGCGGGAAGGGCAGGGGGAGGGGAGTCCGCCTAGGGAAAGGAGCAAGGGGAAGGAGAGGAGGGGTGAGAGCGGGTGGTGGGGTCGAGTGAAGGAGAGGTGGAAAGTGTGTGGGAGTGTGGGAGTGTGGGAGTGTGGGAGTGTGGGAGTGTGGGAGTGTGGGAGTGTGGGAGGGGAAACCACTGAAAGGGATACAAAATGTGGAGAGTGACTTGAGGGGCGTGAGGAGGGGGGGGGGGGTCGAGGAGAGAATTGGGGACGAGAGAAGGGGAGAGTGTAGCGACGATGAAAGGAATGGAGATGGTAAGGAGGAGGCAAGGGATGGGAATGGTTAGTGGCGAATGGAAGATACGGAGGTTGATGAGGTAATGTAGACATATTTATGTCAGGGAGCGCAGAGGAGGAAGGACAAAGCAGAACAGGGTGGTGTTGTGCCCTGATGTGAATAGCAAGGTATGGCATGGCAGGGCTAGGCAGGGCAAGGCAGGGTATAGCAGGGCAAGGCAGGATAAGGTAGAGTGTGGTGGAGCATTGCGGAATGGAGCGGGGCTGGAAAGAGCAACATAGGGCAGAGCAGGGTGGGGCAATGTGGGGTGGGGTGGGACAGAGAGGGGCAGGACAGGACAAGGCGGGACAAGGCAGGACAGGACGGACAATGCGGGACAGAGCTGGACATGGCGGGACCAGGCGGGACAGGGCGGGACAGGGGTAGGAAGAACAGATCGGGCGGACGATGTTCCGGGAGGGACCCCGGGGTTCCGGGGTGGGTGAGGGGCGGGCGGATCGGAGTGCCCGTGTAAAAGATTGCGCCGTGTGGGGACGCGCCGCGCGGCTTATGGATAGGGATGTATCTGGAGTCGGGGGGGGGGGGGGTAGTGGAGGTGGTGGTGGGGGCTGTTAGTTACCACGTGGGGCGGAGCGCCCCAGGCCGCCCTGCCGCACTCCACGGCCGGCCCAAGGTTATGAATCATGCTGTAGTCGCTACAAGGAAGAGCCTCCTTGGGCCTCACCCCAAACACCCCCAAACCCTTCCACATATCCCCAAACACCCCCAAACCCCTCCACATACCCCCAAACACCCTCAAACACCTCCAAATACCCCCAAACACCCTCAAACACCTCCACATACCCCCAGACACCCCCAAACACCTACAAATACCCGCAAACATCCGCAAACACCTCCAAACACCCCCAAACATCTCCACATACCCCCAAACACCCCCAAACACCTCCACATACCCCCAAACACCCCCAAACACCTCCAAATACCCGCAAACATCCGCAAACACCTCCAAACACCCCGAAACATCTCCACATACCCCCAAACACCCCCAAACACCACTAACCACCTCCACATACCCGCAAAATACACACACAAAAAGAACACCCCCAAACCCCTCCAAATACCCCAAATATCCCCCAAACACCGAGCTCTCCCAGCTCTACCAGCTCTCCCAGCTCTCCCAGCTCTCCTAGCTCTCCTAGCTCTCCCAACTCTCCCAGCTCTCCCAACTCTCCCAGCTCTCCCAGCTCTCCCAGCTCTCCGAGCCGCCCGGTGGGGGCTATGTTCCAAACAATTCACCTTCAGCCACCATCACCACAAACAAACTCAAAACTCACACCTTTCCCTTATTAAAACACCAGTACCACGCCACCTCAAATCAAAGCATTTGTTCTTCCCTGGGAACCCGCATAAAGGTATATATATAATATAACTAATCATATATAAGTCGCTAACTAATCATATATAAGTCGGGACATAGTCCGCTGTGGGTGGTGATTTGTTGATAGCACCTTGCCTTCTGTGGTCTCCACGGGTTGTACATAATACGGACCCCCAGGTCTCCCGTGGATGTCCATCACCTTGCGATAATAAAGTGACGGATTGACTGAGTGCACGAGGGGGACTTGTTTAAAGGAACCCATTGCCCATAGCGCGTAGCCGAGGCATCAGGAGGGGAGGGGGGAGTGGGAGGGGGGGGGGAAGTGGATGGAATGGAGGACGGGGGAGGGGGGAGGGGGAAGGGGGGAGGGGTGAGGGGGGGATAGCGGGTAAAGGGGAACTGTGTGCTTTTAGCACATCGCTATGAGTGAGTACCGACGATGCCTCCTAGGGGGCGCCTCGGTCGAGGGCATAGAAACTGGGCTCCAGGACATCCAGAAAGGCCATCATGTACTGTAACTGCCTGCATAATTATACCATCTCCGCACTGCTGTATGAACCTTTCATGTCGAGTCATTTGTACCGATGGCATTCTGTGTTCCATTGGAGAATGTTGTGTTGTGTTTGTGATGTTGTGTGTGCCTGCTCTTTGCTGCGGAGGAGGGAGGGGGGATTGGGCGTACAAGGACATGATAGGGTTTTGAAGCGTTAATATACTACAGTATAACCCCGTTTAACCAAACCTGAAGGGACACTATGAATTTGTTTGGATTAAGCGATCATTGGTTTAACCAAGCTTTCGCTTCGACTTTGACTTGGCTTGGCAAAAATGTGGGTGCATTATGAATGTAATATACAATATATGTGGACACTTTGATTATTGTTTTTATGTATATACAATATAACCCCGTCAAACCAAGCTCGGTTAAACCAAACGAATGGTTAATCCAAACCTTTTTCGGCAGCTCAATAAAATACTACCTTTATCATATAAAAAAGTTGGTGGGGTCTCAGATGACCTTATAACCACATGAAAGTTTGGTTTAACATACTGGAAGTGGCCTGGGGCCCGACAATTTTGTTTGGATTAACGGATAATTTGGATGAATCGATTTTGGTTGAACCAACTTTTAAGGGAAAGGCGGGGCAAGAAAGAGCAACAACGGGCAGTACATGTTTTGTGGACTGGCCGTTGATGGGTTAGTACAAGGAAAGTATAATGCTTTGGTGAACTACCCCATAGAGAGTTAGTATAAGGAATTATAATGTTTGGTGAACTGTTCTTTGGAGCGTTAGTACAAGGGAACTATAATACTTTAGTGAACTGACATTTGAAGAGTTAGTTCAAGGGAACAATACTACTTTCGTGAACTGCCCTTTGAAGAGTTAGTACAAGGGAATTATAATGTTTGGTGAACTGTCCTTTGGAGAGTTAGTACAAGGGAACTGCGCTTTGAAGAGTTAGTACAAGGAAACAATAATGTTTGGTGAACTGCTCTTTGGAGAGTTAGTGTATGGGAACTATAATGTTTGGTGAACTGCCCTTTGGAGAGTTTGTATAAGCTAACTATAATGTTTGATGAACTGCCCTTTGGAGAGTTAGTACAAGGGAACTATAACATTTGGTGAACTGCCCTTTGGAGAGTCAGTACAAGGGAACTATAATGTTTGGTGAACTGCCCTTTGGAGAGTTAGTAAAAGGTAACTATAATGTTTGGTGAACTGCCCTTTGGAGAGTTAGTGTATGGGAACTATAATGTTTGGTTAACTGCCCTTTGGAGTGTTAGATTATGGGAACTATAATGTTTGGTGAACTGCCCTTTGGAGAGTTAGTGTATGGGAACTATAATGTTTGGTGAACTGCCCTTTGATGAGTTAGATTATGGGAACTATAATGTTTGGTGAACTGCCCTTTGGAGAGTTAGTAAAAGGTAACTATAATGTTTGATGAACTGCCCTTTGGAGAGTTAGTGTATGGGAACTATAATATTTGGTGAACTTCCCTTTGGAGAGTTAGTACAAGGACACTATAGTGTTTGGTGAACTGCCCTTTGGAGAGTCCGTACAAGAAAACATTAATGTTTGGTGAACTGCCGTTTGGAGAGTTAGTGTATGGGAACTATAATGTTTGGTGAACTGCCCTTTGGAGAGTTTGTATAAGGAAACTACCATGTTTGGTGAACTGCCCTTTGGAGAGTCAGTACAAGGGAACTATAATGTTTGGTGAACTGCCCTTTGGAGAGTTAGTAAAAGGTAACTATAATGTTTGCTGAACTGCCCTTTGGAGAGTTAGTGTAAGGTAACTATACGGTTTGGTGAACTGCCGTTTGGAGAGTTAGTTTATGGGAACTATAATGTTTGGTGAACTACCCTTTGGAGAGTTAGTGTATGGGAACTATAATGTTTGGTGAACTGCCCTTTGGAGAGTTAGTAAAAGGTAACTATAATGTTTGCTGAACTGCCCTTTGGAGAGTTAGTGTAAGGGAACTATAATGTTTGGTAAACAACCCTTTGGAGAGTTAGTGTAAGGGAACTATAATGTTTGGTAAACAACCCTTTGGAGAGTTAGTGTATGGGAACTATAATGTTTGGTGAACTGCCCTTTGGAGAGTTAGTGTATGGGAACTATAATGTTTGGTGAACTGCCCTTTGGAGAGTTAGTGTATGGGAACTATAATGTTTGGTGAACTGCCCTTTGGAGAGTTAGTGTATGGGAACTATAATGTTTGGTGAACTGCCCTTTGGAGAGTTAGTGTATGGGAACTATAATGTTTGGTGAACTGCCCTTTGGAGAGTTAGTGTATGGGAACTATAATGTTTGGTGAACTACCCTTTGGAGAGTTAGTGTATGGGAACTATAATGTTTGGTGAACTGCCCTTTGGAGAGTTAGTGTATGGGAACTATAATTCTTTGGTGAACTGCCCTTTGATGGGTTAGTATAATTTACTTCTAGTGCTTTGGTGAATTCTGCTTCAATGGGTTAGTACAAGGAACCTCTAGTGCTTTGCTAACTTCCTTTAGTGAACTCTCATTCAGTGGAACATTCTAGCACTTTGGTGAACTGCCCTTTGAGAAAGTAGTACGAGGACATTTTAATGACTTGGTGAAAGCTCCTTCAAAGGGTTAGTACAAGAATGTTTTAGTACTTTCGTGAACTGCCCTTTGAGAAAGTAGTACGAGGACATTTCAATGACTTGGTGAACACTGCTTCAAAGGGTTAGTACAAGAATGCTTTAGTACTTTGGTGAACTGCCCCTTGAGAAATCAGTATGAGGACATTTTAATGACTTGGTGAACACTCCTTCAAAGGGTTAGTACAAGAATATTTTAGTACTTTGGTGAACTGCATTGTGTTGCATAGTAGAAGGACATTCTACTGTTTTGGTGAATTAAAAGTCAACGGGGTAGAACGAGGATATAGTCGGACTTTGGAAAACTGCCTTTTGGCAGATTAGTCCAAGGACATTATTAACCCCATGCGCTCCTTTACCTGCTGCCAACGAACCAAGTTATCCACCTAACAAATTATTTGCCCAGCAAATTCAGAAAATGTATATCAGTCTGGTAGTATTGCTATAAACATGGACACTAATAAAGACTGTACTAAACTACTAAATGACTGAAATGTGCAATCCTCCAAGCATAGTTTATTCCATCATTACTAACAACCTAGACTACTTCATGTAGTCAAAAAACTACTTCATGTAGTCAAAAAACACACCCGAGGTATTAACCTGTTGAGCATAACCCTACAAGCTAACCACACTCTATGTAACAGAATAAGCAAACCATTCTACTAACACTCCATCTCAAAATGTTATCTCCAACAACATGATAATTATGCAATTCACAACACAGTAGGCATACAAACCTTTTTTGTTGTTGTAAATATGTTTATTCTGCTGAATAATTCTTTTGTCAGTGCTGAAGCACTGGTCTTCCAGCCATTTTTCAATTCAGGGTTATTTACATAAAAGGTATATAGAATAAGGTGTACAATACCTGTTGAATAGACAATTTGCACCATGTAACACAATGAAATTCTGAAACCAAAAGTTCCATAACAATATGGTACAGTAGTGTCATATAACCAGATCAATATTAGTCAGATCAATGTGAGTATTTACATAGTATTTAGAATGTGAGCAGAAGTTATCTTCTGTATTCAGTTGGTAAACTTGTAGTAAGTTTTAATGTTCAGTTGCAGTTAGGCAAGCGGTATATAAATGTTGGTTTGTTAGGAAAATTCTAGTGTAACTCTAATGTAGCTAGTTATGTGAGTTTATGAATTATGTTTTTGGGGTGGGGTTGTTAATAATACACTAGACCATCTGTGACCAGTGAAGCAGTGGGACCAATCCCAGTGCATTTAGGTCTTAAATTTTACATTTTTACCTGGACTGTCTCTGTCATCGTATATGGTTGACTGGAGATAAAAGAGGAACAGCAACAAATCTTAAAATATGGGGGCCTTGGGGGGGGGGAGAAACCGAGGCTGAGGGTTTGGTGGTCTGCCACTTACGGTATGGTGACGCCATGGAACATACTTTACTGCAACTGCAGAAGGGCCTGCCCAATCCGATGTACTCTTAGTGAGTTTTTAAATTCTAGGTAAGAGGATGCTGCCCTGGTTCTGGTTGGTAGGTTGTTCCACATCATGCTGCCTTTGTAAATTGGTGCTTTAATTAGTTTGTTTGTGGAAGGCTTGGGACTTTGAGTAGAGTGGAATCAGCCCGTCTAGTATTCCTTTTTGTATTTTCTATATATTGGGTATCTCTGGCTCTTCTGTACATAAGTGATAGGAGATGTGAATCTCTTCTAACCATTAGGTAATCTAGGTTTGCTTTGTCATGCATTTCCTGTACACTTAGTGTTTTGCCCCAATAAATTGTTCTTAACGCCCGGTTTTGGATCCTTTGTAGCTTAGTCAGTTGCTGCTTTGTGAGCAATCCATAAATTATATCATTATAGTCTATTATTGGTAGAACTGTTGATTTATACAGCAGTAGGGCAGTGTTTTCGCTTATGAAGCTCCACATCTTCCTGATTGTAGTCAATTTTAGTGCCAATGATTGAGTTAGTCTAGCCAGCTGTTGATTCCCATTTAAGGTAGAATCAATCACTGTTCCTAAGTACCTGTATGCACTTGCCTCCTTAATTTGATTTCCGCCAATATGCAGTGTTATGGGTTGTGAAGGGAAACTATGCACCTAACCATTCTGTAATGTAAAGGTCTAATCAATACAGATGTATTTATCTAAGTATGTATGAATAGAACATATAACTACTATTTTTATATGTGAATTGTCAAACTATACCATATGTAAGTCTTGGATTGATTAATATTGTTATTTCAGCTGACTTAAGCTAGCTGCTGATGACAATATCAGATTACATATACATATATTGTAAATAACTGTATTGTCACATGGCTGGAAGACCAGTGCCACGGCGCTGAGAAAAGACTTCATTCAATGAATAAACTATATTTACAACAACAACAAATTTACAAATCGTGTAGTAATTTAAGAGACGGTTAGTCACAAATATGCATATTATACATATAAATGTAACAATTGCACACACACTTAAGAGTTGCATACTCCGATTGTTTTGATTTTCTGAAATGTTCTGATATAAAAACATTATATTTATCGCTATAATCTACTTTACTTTAGCTTGAAGTAACTTTTATTTTAAATGGCCAACTTTGGAGATACTTGAAATTCAAACGTGTAGAATTCATTTCGGCAAGCATGCCAAAATTCTGACACCATAGGCTTCAGCAGTAACAGATTCTATTAACTTGACTCAGTATTCCCTTCTATGTGGCAACAAATGGCTAATAAGTGCATCAGTATCAAAGTTAAATATATAGCATCAACTCTAGATCATTATGTTGGTTTCGAAAATTCTAGGCTTTTATCGGACTAGGCAGCTTTAAACAAAGAGAAACGTAAGTGATTAAATTGCCTTTACTGAGTTGTTCCAAAACCCACTAAAGAAACTACTGCTTTCAGGTAGCCTAGTACTATTTAACCAATACAAACTTGAGACCGTTTTCTCTTCCTTTCTTCTTTTATCATCCTTATAGCACTTGCAGAGCTTGAGATGAAACAAAAAAAACCGTGGGGAACACAAAAAACAGCTGGTCCTTTCAGAAAGTCTTGTTGTTTAATTGCAGTGAAAGAAGGGGGGCAGGTTTAAAGCTGAAAGCGGTTGCTTTACATGTTGGTGGTCGTGGTTGTGGTTGTGGCGACTGTGTGTGTGTGTTGGAGGAACCGGGGCGGGGCATGGAGAGGTTGGAGTGGCAAGGAGTGGAATGAAAACAGCTGGGGCCGAAATACATGTGTGCACAGTGCCTAATTAGCAGTGCCACGCCGAATGTAAGCCGACCGGAAGTTCTATGCGGCTCAAATGTGGAAAGAACAAAAAAAAACAAAGCAGACTGAAGCTTCCTCTTGTAAATTAAAACAAAAGAAATGTGTTCATGATCGCACAGCCACGAAGCAGGCAGTTGAGCAGGAATCTAGAAGGGGGGCTGCGGTGTCATCCCTATCCCATCCCTCAATTACCATTCACCTAAGGCTTATACCATTGGATCTCCAATCACTCATCTCCCGTTCCCTTATCCAATATCCCTCAATCACCTCCATCCCATCCCTCAATTACCATTCATCTAAGCCTTATACCATTGGATCTCCAATCACTCATCTCCCGTTCCCTTATCCAATATCCCTCAATCACCTCCATCCCATCCCTCAATTACCATTCATCTAAGCCTTATACCATTGGATCTCCAATCACTCATCTCCCGTTCCCTTATCCAATATCCCTCAATCACCTCCATCCCATCCCTCAATTACCATTCACCTAAGGCTTATACCATTGGATCTCCAATCACTCATCTCCCATTCCCTTATCCAATATCCCTCAATCACCATTTCCATTCACACATAGATTCACCAATCACCAATCACTTATCTCTCATTCGCAAATTCAATCACCTATTCCCCTCACACAATACCGTCACCCACCAATCACCAATCACTCATCTCCTATTCCCTAATCCACCTTGCCCCAATTTCCCATTCTTTACACGCATTTCATTCCCCATGCCATCATTCATAAATCACCAAACACTCATCTCTAATTCCTTTAACCATCATTCCTCAATCACCCATTCCCCTCACACAAACCTCTGCCAAATAGTGTCATTCACCAATCACCAATCACCAGTTACCCATACCCCTATCTAGATACTCTAAATCAACCCTTTCCCGAAGAATCCGTCTCCCGCTTTCATATATCGTTGGACTCAAAACCACGGGTTCGGGTTAGATCCCTGGTCGAGTCAAACCGGTGACTTTAAATTGATACTTGTCGCTTCCTAGCCAGGTGCTCGGCATTATTAGGATAGGGCAAGGACTGGTTGGCTCAGTGTCAGTATAATGTGACTGAGTGGGATATCCAGTCATGATGCTGGTGGCCTGGTCTCCCAGTGGGGCAGCACTATAATCTACAAGTCAGTATAAGGCCTATATATAGGATATGACCATCGATGTTGCCAGGATATAAAACTCCAACAACAAACCCAATCCACCTCCCATCTCCCATCTCCCCATACCCAATCACCCATCGTCTATATCTGATAACCTCCATCCCCCATCTCCCCTCTCCCCGTTACCCCGTCTCCTCCAACATCATGGCCCCCATGCTCCATCAGCCACACAGAAGAGAGAGACCGCCCACCACCACCTGCCCACCACCCACCCACCCACCCACCCACCCAACCACCCAGACAGCTGAGGGAAGAAGGCTGCAGATTGACACAGAGGATTTGGGATTTGTGACGGCAAGGCCTGAGGTCATATTTATGGCTTATCCCATCAAGACATTGTTACCATACAAAGAAATATGTGCGCAGCGGGGCGTGGAGAGGATGGGGATTGAGGATGGGGGATGAGGGGAGTAATGGGGGATGGGGGAGTAATCGGGGATGGGGGAGTAATGGGGGATGGGGGGAGTAATGGGTGGGGGTAGTAATTGGGGATGGGGAGTGTAATGGGGGATGGGGGAGTAATGGGGGATGGGGGAGTAATGGGGGATGTGGGGAGTAATGGGGTATGGGGGGAGTAATGGGTGGGGGTAGTAATGGGGATGGGGAGAGTAATGGGGGATGGGGGGAGTAATGAGGGACAGGGGAGTAATGGGGGATGGGGGAGTAATGGGGGATGGGGAGAGTAATTGGGGATGGGGGGAGTAATGGGGGATGGGGAGAGTAATGGGGGATGGGGGGAGTAATGGGGGATGGGGGGAGTAATGGGGGATGTGGAGAGTAGTGGGGGATGGGGGGAGTAATGGGGGATGTGGAGAGTAGTGGGGGATGGGGGGAGTAATGGGGGATGGGGGAAGTAATGGGGATGGGGGAAGTAATGGGGGATGTGGAGCGTAGTGGGGGATGGGGGGAGTAATGGGGGATGGGGGAGTAATGGGGGATGGGGGAAGTAATGGGGGATGGGGAGTAATGGGGGATGTCGAGAGTAGTCGGGGATGGGGGGAGTAATGGGGGAGGGGGGAGTAATGGGGGAGGGGGAGTAAAGGGGGATGTGGAGAGTAGTGGGGGATGGGGGGAGTAATGGGGGAGGGGGGAGTAATGGGGGATGGGGGAGTAATTGGGGATGGGGGAGTAATGGGGGATGGGGGGAGTAATGGGGGATGGGGGAAGTAATGGGGGTGGGGGGAGTAATGGGGGATGTGGGGAGTAATGGGGGATGGGGGAGTAATGGGGGATGTGGAGAGTAGTGGGGGACGGGGGGAGTAATGGGGGATGGGGGGAGTAATGGGGGATGGGGGGAGTAATGGGGGATGGGTGGAGTAATGGGGGATGGGGGGAGTAATGGGGGATGTGGAGAGTAGTGGGGGATGGGTGGAGTAATGGGGGATGGGGGAGTAATGGGGGATGGGGGGAGTAATGGGGGATGGGGGGAGTGATGGGGGATGTGGAGAGTAGTGGGGGATGGGGGGAGTAATGGGGGATGGGGAAGTAATGGGGGATGGGGGGAGTAATGGGGGATGTGGAGAGTAGTGGGGGATGGGGGGAGTAATGTGGGATGGGATGAGTAATGGGGGATGTGGGGAGTAATGGGGGATGGGGGAGTAATGGGGGATGGGGGGAGTAATGGGGGATGGGGGAGTAATGGGGATGGGGGAGTAATGGGTTGGAGAGTAATGAGGGATGGTGGGAGTAATGGGGATGTGGGGAGTAATGGGGGAGTAATGGGTGGGAGAGTAATGCGGGATGGGGGGAGTAATGGGTGGGAGAGTAATGAGGTATGGTGGGAGTAATGGGGGATGGGGGAGTAATGGGGATGGGGGAGTAATGGGTGGGAGAGTAATGAGGGATGGTGGGAGTAATGGGGATGGGGGGAGTAATGCGGGAGTAATGGGTGGGAGAGTAATGGGGGATGGGGGAGTAATGGGGGAGTAATGGGTGGAGAGTAATGGGGATGGGGGGAGTAATGGGGGAGAGTAATGGGGGATGGGGGGGAGTAGTGTAAGGACAGACATAATGTGAATGAGGGTGCGATGATTTTGTGGTGTTGGAGGTGTTGATGCTGTTGGCGTTGTTGTAGGTATAATGTTTGTGCGTGGACATTGTTGGTGCTGTGGGTGTTATTGGAGCTGTAGGCGTTTTGGGTGTTGTGAATGTTGTGGGTGTTGCAGGTGTTGTTAGTGCCATGAGTGCTGGTGATAGGCTGGGTGTTGTGGGTGGCGTGTGTGTTGATCGTGTGGATGGTGTGGGTATTGTGGGTGATGTAACCGTTGCAAGTTGGTGTGGTGTGCACTGTGTGTTGTGTTGTGTGTTGTCAGTGTTGTCGGTTTTCCTGGTGTTGTATGTTCTGTGTGTTATGTGCTATGTGTGTTGCGTTTGTTCTGTATATTGTGTGTTATGTATGATATGTGTGTTGGGTATGTTTGTGTTGTGTGTGTTGTATGTGATGTGTTGTGTGTGTTGTATGTGATGTGTGTTATGTGTGTAATGGGTTTGTGTGTTGTGTATATGGGGTGTGCTGTATACGGTATGTGTGTTGTGCGTGTTGTGTATGTTTGTGTTGTATGTGTTGTATGTGATGTGTGTGTTATGGGTGTGTTTGGTGTGTATGTTGTGTGTGCTGTGTACGCTATGTGTGTTGTGTGTGTTGTGTTTGTTGCATGTGATGTGTGTGTTATGTGTGTTATGGGTGTATGTGGTGTGGATGGTGTGTGTGATGTGTACACTATGTGTGTTGTGTGTGTTGTGTGTTGTGGGTGTTGTATGTGATGTGTGTGTTATGTGGGTTATGGGTTTGTGTGGTGTGTAGGTTGTGTGTGCTGTGTATGATATGTGTGGTGTGTGTGTTTGTGTTGTGTGTGTTGTATGTCATGTGTGTTTTATGTGTGTTATGGGTTTGTGTGGTATGTATGTTGTGCATACTGTGTATGTTATGTGCAACGTGTCGTGTGTGTGTTGTGTGTTGTGTGTGTTGTTTGTGTTGTGTGTGTTGTTTGTGTTGTGTGTATTGTTTGTGTTGTGTCTGTGGGTGCTGTGAATTTTATGTATTGTAAGTGCAGAAATATTGTGGGTTTTTGAATGTTGTTGGGTTCTGTTGGATATGTTGAACGTACTGAATGTGTAGAGAGTATTGGATGTGTTGAGAGTATGGAAGTTGTTGGGAATATAGGAAGTATTGAAACGGTTGGAGGTGTTGAAGTTATTGGATGTGTAGAGAGTATTGAGGCTGTTGTGAGTATTGAGGAGGATGGCCAAGGCTAGCGCATCTTTCGGCCGACTACGCCAGAGACTCTGGAACAACCACCATGTGTCCATTTGGGTCAAAGGTAAGATCTACCGCGCAATCGTGCTATCCACCCTACTATACGGAGCCGAGGCCTGGACAGTGTACAGACGGCAGGTGAAAAAGCTGCATGCCTTCATGATGCGACATCTGCGTTCAATCATGAGGCTAACCTGGAAGGACAAAGTGACGAATAAGGAAATACTCGAACGGATGGGGCTGCCCTCTATGGAAGATCTTCTGATCAAAAAGAATCTCCGGTGGACTGGACACCTCATGAGGATGTCATCAGACAGGCTACCAAAGCAGATCCTTTATTCTCAACTGTCTTCTGGCTACAGAAAGAGAGGGCGCCCCCGTCTCTGGTTCAGGGATACCATCAAGAGAAACCTGAAGCTGAGAGACATTAAGACCGACTCATGGATGCAACTCTCACAGCAGAGAGGTAAATGGAGAGTGGCAGTCAAGTAATGAAAGCAGTCTTTGTCGCATCGCGACCGACAGCATGATGAAGATGATGATGTGAGTATTGGAAGTATTGAAACTGTTTGAGGTGTTGAAACTATTGGATGTGTGGAGAGTATTGGATGTGTGGAGAGTATTGGATGTGTTGAGAGTATTGAACCTGTTGAGTGTATATGAAGTATTGGTACTGTTGAAGGTGTTGAAATTATTGGATGTGTAGAGAGTATTGGATGTGTTGAGATTATTGAAGCTGTTGTGAGTATAGGAAGTATTGAAACTGTTGGAGGTGTTAAAGCTATTGGATGTGTAGAGAGTATTGAGGCTGTTGTGAGTATAGGAAGTATTGAAACTGTTGGAGGTGTTGACATTATTGGATGTGTAGAGAGTATTGGATGTGTTGAGATTATTGAAGCTGTTGTGAGTATAGGAAGTATTGAAACTGTTGGAGGTGTTGAAATTATTGGATGTGTAGAGAGTATTGGATGTGTTGAGATTATTGAAGCTGTTGGGAGTATAGGAAGTATTGAAACTGTTGGAGGTGTTGAAACTAATAGATGTGTAGAGAGTATTGGATGTGCTGAGAGTATTGAGGGTGTTGTGAGTATTGGAAGAATTGAAACTGTTGGAGGGGTTGAAATTATTGGATGTGTAGAGAGTATTGGATGTGCTGAGAGTATTGAAGCTGTTGTGAGTATTGGAAGTATTGAAACTGTTGGATGTGTTGAAATTATTGGATGTGTAGAGAATATTGGATGTGCTGAGATTATTGAAGCTGTTGGGAGTATAAGAAGTATTGGCACTGTTGGAGGTGTTGACAGTGTTGGGGGTGCTAACGTGTTGGTACTAGTGAGTATTTCTTCGCAGGCCGGGTGGTCAGTGTTGCTGTCTGGCCCTGTGTGGGGACCTGGCCTGCTGTGTTTAGCTGCGTGTCGGGGTGTGTGGCGGGAGTTGGCGGGGTGGGGGGGGGGGTGAGAGGTAGGGGTTTTAGGTCGGCACCCGGCCAGGCTGAGAACGTAATCGCATTTTGAGTCACAAACAGTGCGGGCTGTGGGCTTCGACCTCCCCTCCCACCACCCGACCCCCCACCACCCCCCCCCCCGGCTCCCCATCACCTACACTCCCGCTACCACCTCCTCCACCCAACCCGTACCCCTGTCATCTGTGTGCCAAGCCTATTTTCTCATCGGACACTGGAGGTCGCATTGTCTCTGGCCCCGTGTTGGCGATGTGGAAGGTGCGGGGGCGCGGAGGGGCGGAGAGGGGCGGGGAGGGGCGGGACTGGACGGGACTGGACGGGATGGGGTGGGGGGTGGGACGGGGGCAAGTTGGGGGTGAGGATTGGCGCAGCAGGGCAAGGGGGCGGGGAGAGGTGGGGCATGGTGGGATGGGGCTTGGATTAGCAGGGCGGGGCAGGGTGGTGGGGGTGGCGTTTGGCGGAGTACGGCGGGTGTAGCAAGAGCAGGGTGGAGTGGGGCAGGGCGAGGCAGAGCGGAGCAGGGGAAGAGGGTCCGGGTGGGGTTGGGTGAGGCCGGGTGGGGTGGGGCAAGAGGTTCGGGTGGGGTGGGAGTGGCGGGTACTGGAGTGACTGGCGGGGTAGGCTCATCCGATATTTGTGTGGACGAAACGAGGGTAGAGTTGGGGTTGCCAAGGATGTGTGTCTGTGTGGGTGGGTGGGTCGGTAGGGGGGGGGGTGATGTTATGTGTGTGATGGGGAGAGGGCGGAGGTCAGTGTGTTTGGTTGGGAGAGAAGTGGGGTCAGGAAAGGGTGTCTGAATGGTGAATAGCGGAAGTAAGGCATGCTGTGGTTTGAAACCACATGGAGGACAATATGAGATATCCATATATATATATATATACCTCATATTGACCTCATATATACATACGTACATAACATACACACATATATATATATACATATATATATACCTACATATAGATATATCCCACCTCGTCATATTTATGTACTGTGTGTATAGACACTACTAAACTAGATGTACTGCACAACTTAATGTACAAATCTGAAATGTGATGCGTTGATTTGGGAATTTAGGCACTCCATACTTCCTATACTGTAGTTTGATTGACACGTCGTGTCAACTATGTGCCCTCCATTCTTCCTGGGCTGTAGTTGGATTGACAAGTTGTGTCAACTATGTCCCCTCCATACTTCCTGGGCTGTAGTTGGATTGACAAGTCATGTCAACTATGCACCTTCCATACTTCTCCGGCTGTAGTTGGATTGACAAGTAGTGTCAACTATGTGCCCTCCATACTTCCTGGGATGTAGTTGGATTGACAAGTCGTGTCAACTATGTGCCAATAGGTAGAGTCAGGAATGGGTGTTTGGAATTAAATTAACTAAAATAATAGAGAATGAAAAACTCCAAATATACCCTCCAAACTAATTCCTTACCAGTAAAAGTAATCCTAAAGAAATGATCTTTATTACAAGTAGATTTCAAAATAGGTTAATTATCCATCTCAACAAAGGTTATATGTATTTTGTTACATCCTGCCAGTAACAATTGTTAAGTCTGACATGTGATATGCAACATACAACATGTGAATGTGACTTGGACATGTACCATGGAGATGCGATATGAACATGTGACATGCAGCATGTAATATGTGTCGTGTGACATGGACATGCAAAAAGAACATGTGCCATGTGAATATAGCATGCAACATGCGACATGCAAATATGACATGGACATGTGACACAGGTATGCAACATGGACATGCAAGATGCGAATGTGACATGCAACTTGCGAGATGCAATACGCACCATGTGAGGAGTGACACAACATGTTACATCATACATGTGACATGTAAATGTGTCTTGCGACATGTGATATGCAAATGTGACATGCCACATGTGATGTGCGACATGTGATATGCGGCATGCGACTTGCGAAATGCGACTTGTACCATGTGCATAGGGTACACAGTTAATGCCTTCAAAGCCTACTCTCATATACTGCTTACATGAATTGTCATGAATACAAAAAAAAAACGCACCGAACGGTTCGATTTGATCTGCATCGTGCATGGGGTATATATGAATCCATATGCAGAGTATTTTCTCTGCATCGTGTATGGGGTGTGCATGAATCCATATGCAGAGTATTTGATATGTATCATGTATGGTGTATGTATGGATCCATATGCAGAGTAGTTGATCTGCATCATGTATGGGGTATGTATGAATCCATATGCAGAGTAGTTGATCTGCATCGTGTATGGGGTATGTACGAATCCATATGCAGAGTATTTGATCTGCATTGTGTATGGGGTATGTATGCATCCATATGCAGAGTATTTGATCTCTATCATGTATGGGGTATGTATGAATCCATATGCAGAGTATTTGATCTCTATCGTGTATGGGGTATGTATGAATCCATATGCAGAGTATTTGATCTCTATCGTGTATGGGGTATGTATGAATCCATATGCAGAGTATTTGATCTCTATCATGTATGGGGTATGTATGAATCCATATGCAGAGTATTTGATCTCTATCATGTATGGGGTATGTATGAATCCATATGCAGAGTATTTGATTTCTATCATGTATGGGGTATGTATGAATCCATATGCAGAGTATTTGATCTCTATCGTGTATGGTGTATGTATGAATCCATATGCAGAGTATTTGATCTGCATTGTGTATGGGGTATGTATGAATCCATATGCAGAGTATTTGATCTGCATCGTGTATGGGGTATGTATGAATATCGGGGTATGTATATATATCGAGATTCGCTTCGATTTGTTTTTACGCAGATTGTACATGGTATATTATGCATGAATGTGTGTTTATGCAATGTGAGCTTTAGTCTTGGACAGTGCATTCCATATGGTGCTGCGGGTCTCTGTGGTGGTGCTATTGGATTCCCGTGTAGTGTGGCGCTGATGGGAATGGGAATGGTGCCAACATTCTTCCCCCTCTTCTCTTCTCCCCCCACCCCACAACTTTCCCGCTCCCCCCCCCCCATTTTACAAGCCTACAGTTGTTATGTGGTTGCCGGACAGACTTGGCATGGACATACAAACCAACAAATGCACACATTCACATGGACACGCACCTGAAAATAGATACCGATTCACTTACACAAATTCCCCTTTAGTTTACTAAACGCGTACATTTCCCCCGGAATGTGCTAGTTAAGAAAGAAATGTACTTTTCTTCTGCCAGTTGTTGTATATAGATGGTATTATCTGCAAGTCTGAGTTTTCGCATTTGAAAGATTGCTAATTAAAAAAAAAATGTTATTCTTCATTACATTTGTTGATTCATCCGGGGAAATCTCATTCGCGGATAATATGGTCTTCCCTATCTTTAAATCTCACATTCAGCGAATAAAGTAAGTACAAGATTAGTTAATTTACAATGATGTAGTAGTGCTACCAATCCGCTAATAGCTACTTTTCTGTGTTGCCAATCATGCCTCATGCTACTATTCATAGATGGTTAATAATGGGCCTCATAGTATTACTTAGTACATCATTGGCATGCTATATAAATACACACAGTCGGTAAATTAAGTAACAGATGAGTGTATTCACAATGATGTAGCAATGTTACATATCACTATCAGCTAGAGGTGTATTTGTGTGTTAACAATCACGTCAGATGTCACTGTTTCTATATGGTTATTGAGGATCCTTATGGTATTATTATTAATAGGTCATTGGCACGCCATAGCATATGCACTGTCGGTAAATTAAGTAAAAGATGAGTGAATCCACAATGATGTAACAGTGCTAATTATCTGCTAATAGATGCATTTGTATGGCAACAATGATGTCAGATGCTGCTATTCATAGATGGTTAATGATGAACCTCATGTTATTAATATTAATATAAATTCCAAGATCAATATTAATAGCGATATTAATACCAATATCGATATTATATAAATATTAATATTAATAGTGATATTAATAGTATACCAATATTAATATTAATATTAATATTAATATTAATATTACTACATCATTGGCTCGCCATAGCAATATACACCATCGCTGAATTAAGTACAAGATCAGTGAGCTCACAATGATGTCGCATAGGCGCGTCTCAGTGAGCTGAATAGCGCCACACTGCGCGCCAATATCAATAAACGCTGAATGCCCAGCAACCAGCTTCATGCTCGCTGGGGCGACCTTGCGCATACATAAATCGCAGTATAGTTGATCACTTCCTGTCCAATGCCCGTCCATTGTGGCTACAGTCGCTCTCTGGGCGCACACAGACGCATCCATCCATCCCCCTATTATCGCCCGCAAGGTCGATCAACACCCCAACGCTCCCCACCTCCATTACCCCCTACACCCACAGCCATATCCACTATTCCCTACCACCCCTACCCCCACGTAACCCTCACACATCCTGTGTAAAGTGTGTCTGATTCTAAGCTCGCAGCAGACATTTTTATGGATTGCGCACGCGCCTTGTAGACCAACTGAATTTTTGCTAATAAAAAATGTATTTCCTAAGAATTATATATATATATATATGTAAATATACATATGCATATCCTGTCAAAATGGAAGGTTCACAAGTAGGTAGCTTCTTCTTTGCTGTTTGTCTTCTCCAATATGTAATTGAGTTGGTCGCTAGGCGGGAGCTTTCCCTCCCTCCCACCTCCACCCCTCCCCCCACCTTCCCCCCTCACACAACTCCACCGATTGCTCTGTGCACGTTATCGATATCCCATAAAGATTACATGTCCTCATTCACGTCGCATTGCCAGCGCCAATATACAAGTGCATCGCTGACATTGTTAATGAGAGCTTTTCGAGGCGGCCTGCTCTGTGAGGGGAAAGTAGGAGGTGAGGCGGGGGGGGGGGTATGTATGTGTGTGGGGGTTGGGGGGGTAGAGGGGAGAGGGGAGTCGGGAGACAAGCATAGCGAATTTAATCATCTGCACTTTATTGAAATATCCCGGTACAGACGCATTACAGACTGGCGTGTTTAAAATACAATCTGTGTTACAGTGTTCGCCGATTCCATGTGGCATGCTCTGTGCACACTGGGCTTAGTGCTCCCCAGTCATCGCTTCATTGTGTTGCCTTTCTACCACCCGATGACTAGTATGTGCTTTAGAGATAGAAACCTGCCACCTCTGTATACATATGTGTGACTGGCATATTCGTCTATGATTATTGATGTTGAAATAAGTTGCAGGGAACATCACCAACAAGGCTTTCTACTAGAGGTCCTGATATTACCTCAGATGTTGCCAGGACATACAACTCCAACAACCAACCTTCTCCTAGAGATGAGCCGACGCGGTGGCTGAATCGATCAGAGCGCAGGATTCCCGGGGTCGAGAGAAGTTTGATTCCCAGTCCAGTCAAACCAATGACTTACAAAATTGATACTTGTCACTACCTCGCCTAGCGCTTGACATTACTAGGATAGGGCAAAGACTGGTTAGTTCAGTATCAGGATAATGTGGCTGAGTGGTAAATCAGGAGATGGTGTTAGAAGGGCGATATCCTAGTGGGACAGTACTTTAAAGGACAGATATAGCACAACTGTGAGAATATATTATGGATTCAATATACGTGGATTCCACTTTGAGAATTCGGACAAATAGCTTATTGTTAGAGTTTTACGTCCTGCCAACATCTAAGGTCATATTAGGAAGGGTACCGACTTGTAACAGTGCGCACTCAAGGCGACTTAATATTGCTGCCCACTGGGAGACCAGGCCACCAGAACCATGACCTAATATCCCACTCAGTCACATTATCCTAACATTGAGCCAACCAGTCATTGCCCTATCCTAAAAATGCCGAGCGCCTGGCTAGGAAGTGGAAAGTATCCATTTTTAAGTAATTGGTTTGACTCGACAAGGGTTTGAACCAGTGGGTTCGATTACCACAATCTACCAAAATGGGATACGGATGCTGAACTCATTCGGTCACCCCGTCTGGTCAGGACAAATAGTCAACTGTAGGAATTTGTCATGGATTCACTATATTCATATCGCAGAAAATTCGTACATGTTTAGCATAATCGTCGTAATCTGTCATGGATGCAAGATACCGGTGTTGCAGTTTAAGAAGCTGAACATATATCACAACTAGGAGTTTGTCATGGATTCACTACATACCGATTGCACTTTGATCAGTTGATAATCTGCACATAAAGGACAACTGAGAATGTGTCATGGATTGAATATGCACAGATTATACACCATGCGGGTATGCAGGTATTGCAATACCTCAGGGAGTTTGACACCCCTGCCCTGCAGAGTTGTAAACCACTGCCTTGTGGTACAGGTTCTTGACAGAACCGAAGACTAAGAGAGCAAACCCTGAACAGAAAACCATGTCACTGTTGCAGCATCAAGGGCAGTTGATGTATGGAACTCCCAACATCTCCCGACCAGCCACTGCAGGGACAAATAGTTTTGCGCCTGTCTGGACATGTTCTTGCCGGTGTGAAACCTCTACTTGCTCCCCGAGAGAGTGCCGCTGGTAACTTGCAAAAGCCAGCAGCACTTCAACACTTTTGCAGGCAGCTTTCATGAAATGTACTTAGCTAAATGGAGAGCGGCAGTCAAGTAATGAAAGCAGTCTTTGTCGCATCGCGACTGACAGCATGATGATGATGATGATACACCATGCCAAAAGTAGCCAGATAGCACACCACACATCTACGTACAACCTTATGATATGTAAATAGGAGTAGGCTAGTCTAGTAGTAAGAGTAGAAAAAACAAAATACTATATATTCCAAGAAAATCAACAAAAAACAACATAGGCTACTAACCATACCAACCAACTATCTCTCTGATACTGAAATGCAGACAAGCAAATACCTTATCAGCAGCTACTGTGTGATAAGATAACACCAACAGTACAGCTGGCCAGCATTGAAAACAAGCCTGAATACCCAGGCCTATATGCTATGGACAGTATAAATACAGCCTCAATAAAAGAATTAAAAAAATACACTGTGAAAATGTGCCATGTATTCAATATATCTATATTGCACTTTAAGAAGAGGCACATATATTACTTTGATAATGTACACAAACAGGAGAACTGAGAATTATTCATAGATTGAATATGCACAGATTATTCACTGTGAGAATTTGCCATGTATTCACTATACACACATTTGTTGTTGTTATTGTACATTAGTTGATTAAGAAGGGGAAATTTCAATCACATACGATTGGTCTTCCTCATTCCACTGCTCCTTGCCTTATCCTAAGAATGCCGAGCGTCAAGCTATGAATCAACAAGTATCAATTTTTAAGTCATTGGTTTGACTCAAACAGGTTTGGAACCAACGATGCCACGATCTACCAACTTTGATAATTTGCACATAGAACAGACCTAATGAGATTCCCTGAAGAAAACTTGCACCTAAAGACTGACTTATTTATATGACAACTACTCTTTGACTTTGAGAGGAGGCTGTCTCTCACCAGCTCTCGGCTGCCGACAATGTGGGCAGCCGGTGGGTGAGTCAGTGAATGCCGAGACCCAGAAGCCACACTGCCGCCTTCCCGTGCGTTCTCCTGACCCGCGGGGTCAGCGGCGAGACTTGGATCAGCTGGGTTAGGGTTGTACGGATAAGGAGGGGTGTGTGTGTGTGGGGGGGGGGTGATCTCAGGGATAACGTCCCCAATGCATTACATTGAACTGACGGCAGTCTAGAGCTGTTTGTTCCAGAGTCGGCCACATGAATATGTTGTATTTCAACTAGTGTTGCACACACATTATATAATAGAGTGTATTATCATATTACATGTAATAATAAATAGTTGCACATAAATAGATTAAGTATTTTTGCTCTAATTTTATTTGCTATCCGTATTTAACACCATGTTAAGCTAAAATCGCATAACCCGATGTTCATGAATTTCTGCCATTTCTTTCCAACATTAATATATTAGATTGTTTGCTATCATAACCTCACTCTAGTTTCAACCTTCTAATTTATATTAACGTTACAGATAACTGATATTGTTGGGTTATAAACGATGATTGGTAAGGGTCATTTATCCTTACCAAACACAAAACACATTTAACTAAGCACTGCATACCAAACACTGTCTTATTTCTCACACCACCAAAATAAGTATTGAATGTTCTTATATATATATATATATATATATATGAAACTGTCTCAAAAGGTGCTAAGCAATATGGGACAATACTTTGTCCATTGTAACGATCAACATACTATCTGCTTATGCATTTGCTCAGGATAAACTGATTTGTTTTTTACATGGTGCTTCATAATCCCAATAGAATACATATTGATTTGAAGCAAATGTCCTCACATTTTCAGTGTAACCGTTTCTGTGCTGTTTTGTGTCAATCATTACAATGGACAAAAAAAAATAATTATCACCTTTTGAGACAGGCTCATATATATAAATATATTTATATATAGATATGCATAAACTGGTATATATATATGTGTATATATACTTATATATACATATATATAAATAAACATGTATATATATATATATATATACTTGAGCCGCCCCAAAATTCCACTCGCTAATGCTTTGCCATGGCTTTCCAGCCAAAGCTAAAATACCCTTTGTTCTCTCTCTTTGTTTCCATTTTGTCCATTTTCCGATAACCCTCACCTCAGACCCCCTCTCCATCTCCTGCAGCCACTTCTCTAACACTCCCCACCATCTCCCCCACCCCCACCACCACCCTCCCCCCTACCCCTACCCCCACCCACCTCCTGCAGCCACTTCTCTAACCACCACCCTCCATCTCCCCCCCCCCCTCCCCCATGTTCCTCCCCTCCCCTCCACCCACACACATCACACATCCAGTCAGACACCGGGGCAGTCGAAGGCATCAGATCCCGCCGCTCTCAGCGCAATGAAAAGCCGGGCCGGCTGACCCTGACCGGGGGCGGCAATCAGGGAGCCGGCCAAGGGGCAGGGGTAACACGGGGGGCGCGTGTAGGTCGTGCCCCGGACACGGCCTGGACATGCGCCCCCGGACACTGCCGGCCCCTCCGGCTCCTCCTGCCGCCAACATGCGCCCCCGGACACCGCCCCCCTCACCCACGCCCAACCCTCCCCAACCAAACCCCAGGACTTCCCGAGGTTAGGGCGACTACCCCTCGCGCTTTCCCTCCACCCCGCTCTATCTTGCCTGCTACCCCGTCACACACGCACACTCTCTCACTGCCGACCTCACCCTTTCATATCCAGTCTCATCTGCACAGAGTTAGGGCCGTAATCAATTCATCCACGTTGACCATAATGTTTGTCGAGCCGAGCCGAGCCGAGCCGAGCTGAGCCGAGCCAAGACGAGCCAAGTGCAGCCGAGCCAAGCCAAGCCGAGCCAAGCCGAGCCAAGCCGAGCCAAACCTAATTGTACATGTTGTACTGTCGTTCATGCCATAATGACAACAATGATAAACAAAACAGTACTAGCCAGCATATATATATATATATATATATATATATATATATTTATTTATATTTATGTAAATATGTATATGAGGTAGTCTACCATGACTATATATTTATATATATATGTAAATATATATATAGGGTAGTTTGCCCTGACCTCTGAAGCAATAAGCTATACAGAAAGGTAAATGTGGATAGGGTGATTGTATCAGGGAGCCTAGATGGCTTAGCGGTTAGGACACTAGGCAAGAAGTGTGGGTTAGAATGTTGCTCTAACTTCTAAGGGAAATAGTCCCCATGTATGCATCACCACCTTACTGTCCAGCCATATATGTGTATAAATTCAGTTACTGCGGTGTATTTCTAAAACGTAATGTCAATGCATATGTGCCCGTATTCGTAGCCTCGAGGTCTACGTGTATGTGCGTGCGATGCGCATGCATCTGTGTCATGAGGCATACACATGGACAGGCAGGATGCAATACTGAATACAATAATATGTTTGGAACAAGAATTAATTATGTCTAATCAATGGTGATGTACACATCGGCCTGTAAAGTGACTGAAATTGTATGTTTCTTAGCTCAAAATGCTTAATTATGGAGAGTTGTGTCTTATATGAATACGGTCATGTACGCGTAGCCACTGCTAAAGATACGTGAGGAACGGTGGCGCATGTGCACATATGCCTAGACTTCGAATCTACGAATACGGTCACATATGCGTAGCCACTGCTAAAGATATGTGAGGAACGATGACGCATGCGCGCGTACACCTAGACTTCAAGTCTATGAATACGCTCACGTACGCGTAGCCACTGCCTTTCTAAAATGATTCAGAAATCACCTAATTGTTAGGATGGAAAAGACAATCACCTTAGAAATATGTCATATATGGTGATAACTAGATAAATAGCCCACATATAATATTAGATATGTCATACACTACTAGTTTCAAGACGGTAGGTTCTAGTGTTGTTTTGTTCATATGGATGTTGTATTCTGGAATATAAAAGGTAATAGATTATTTAATTGAATTCACTATGCTTTTCGCTGTCGAAATACTTCCCACATACCGACAAGAGGTGTTGTATACTGGAAGAAAGAGCACCTGCCGCCTTTGCTTCATGTATACGAGGTGTGTATGTAAGTATGTAAGTAAGTAAGTGTGTGTGGAGCTGGCAGGAGTCGACTGGGGGGACATTGACTTTCTAAAATAATAAGTTCAATGTTCCTAAAACTAGATCACATAACACAGACACACACACTGCCCACCAAAATGTTCGATGATCCTTTTGTCAAACCACCCCCTTCGAGTATGCGTACTGACAGACGTACCAAAAGTGTAGTATTGTCTATATTAGATTAACTTGAATGAATGCAATGTGATGTCCCCTACTCGCCCTTTGCAATCCCCCGCTACCCCATCTCACTCCCCCCCCCATCAAACTCCCCCCGCCCACTCCCCCCCCCCCCCTTACTCACACACCTCATCCCATGACTCCAAGCATCGACCCAGGCGCCCCCTAGTAGCTTATGGCCATATTCCCCGCCCCCGGGGGACTCCGCCCCCTGGCCGCCCCCGGCCCGGGGCGCATCACTCATCCGACCCCTCTAGGGGTGATGAAAAATGAAGCAAATAAATTTCAATAAATTCCACCTCTTCCGCAGATTGAGAGCTGGTGCAAAATACATGACCTACGGTGCTGAGGGGGGGGGGGGGATGGTGGTGGAGCGGTGGGTGGAGAGGGGACAGGGAAGGGGAATGGGGGGGGGGAGTGGAGGGGGAAGGGAAGAGGGCGGGGGAGGGGTGAGATGGAGGAGTAAGTGGGATGGGAGAACAGGGGGAGTGAGGATGGGGAGAGGGGGGATGGGGATGGGGATGGGAAGGGGAGTATGGGTGGTTTAAGAAGGGGGGAGTGGTGATGGGGAGATGGAGGGGGTGGGAGGTGTGAGAGAGGGGACGGGGAGTGAGGATGTGGATAGGGAGGGTGATGGGAGGGGGAGTAGGAGGGGTAGGAGAAGGGAGGGGGAATGGGGATGTGGAGTGGGAGGTGGGTGAGAAGGGGTGTAGGAGGGGTGATAGGTGGAGGTGTGGTGGGTGATGGGAGTATATGGCTGAAGGTGTGGAGAAGGGTGGGAGGGGGAGGGCCATTGGAGCTGAGTGGTTGAGGGAGATCTCAGGGGAGCCTACTGGGACATCTGGGTGTTGTGTGTGTGGGTGGGGTGGGGTGAGGGGGGTGCAGAGATTGAACCAGATGGAAGATGCAAATGGAATCTATGGCACCTGATGCAGCCCCACTGACCGTAGCTCAGATGGTCTAGTGAAGTTATGATCTTTAGGGCCCATATACATTGGATGTGGCTTCATGGTGATATAAGGTGCATCGATCAGATAGAAGGCTAAGAAAGTGAAGTTGCATAATCCGCTGGTTTTCGAAAAAAAAATTTTTTTACATAGTTTCTTTGTGTTCTGGTTATTTTCGTAATACATATATTGAAACTTTCAGTTTCTCTTACTCAAAATTGCTTAAAGCTGCGTACTGCGATCCTTTTGAGTTTCTGTCATTTTCTGAGATAAACATATTAGGTTGACCGTTACGATCTGCTTTACTTCAATCTGAAGTACTTTAACCAATTTTAAATAGCTAAATAGCTAACTCTTGAAGTGCAAACATGCAAAATTGGTTTTGGCAATGTTGCCAAAACTCTGACACCATAGGTTTCTGTAGTAAATGGTTCTATTAAATTGCTTTAGTATTCCATTCGATTTGGTGACAAATTCTTAACACATGCACAAGGATCTAAGGTAGATACGTAGAATCAAATCGAGATACTCGTTTTGGTTTAGAAAATTTAATGTTTTCATCAGATTATGCAGCTTTAAGTTTGAGAGTTTTTGTTTATCCGCTTCATCATGCTAATGTTATATACCCTTTGCTATCCTTCCTGAGGAATAATAACCTAATGCTAAAGTTGCTGCAAACATCAGGCTTTTCCTCAGTTTATTTCGCCACAGTCAGAATAGAAGTGACCTGTCGCTGCCAAGCTGGGTCGCAGATAATCTCCTACAGGGGGTGGCCGCTAGCCATTGGTGGAGCAGTCCACCTTCAGGACTGTCCTGGCTAGCATGGGGCCACCTACTGATACTTCTTATCAGCAAGGCTTGGTGCAGGTAATGGCCCTGTCAACTACAACGTTTCTCACCGGTGACCCATCAGCGTTGAAAATAAAATTAAAGCATCAAGAAATGTTTAGGGGAAATATGGGGAAATTGGACGTTGGTGCAGCGTGTCAGTAGCATGTTATTAGCGGGTGGCCAACGTGTGTCGACTCGTGCGGAAAAAACCCAAAAAAGTTTGGCGTGATGTCATCATATGACCTTAGATGTAGCTAGGGTGTAAAACAACAAAGCATCCATTTGGCGCAACATGTGGGAACGACCCTCATGCACGGGTGGCGTCTGCCTAGTGTTCGCATAATGATCTTCCAGTGCTGTCAACGTGCTTCTGACGTCACCATAATATTGGCACCCGCGTGTTGACGCGCATTGTCGGTCATCGCGCTTTTTTGACATGCTTAAAACATTGAGCGACCAATTACGTGTGCCGACGTTGACCGCCGACCGTCAACCTCCATGAAGGTGTACCGACGTGTCCCGACACGCACATAATGCACCCGTAATGCTTCCCGACGTCTCCCGATGTTTCGCCCAAAATTGACACACGTCGACGCACGTTGGAGAGAAACGTCGTAGTGTGACACTATGTGGTAATGTGGCTCATGATGGAGTATTAAATTAATATACAGATTTTGATCGCTCAGGCTTGTACAGTGCATATCAGCTTCGGCAATGTCTCGGTCAATGCTCATCTGAGAGTGTCTCGGGCTCTAAACCCCATATCTGGTAAGATCTGCTTAATATATGGGCGTGTCATCTCGCAGTTACTTCTGCCGATTGAGACACACAAGTAATGTTGTACTCACTCATGCGACCAATAAATGCATTTCCTCCCATGGGAAACACTTTAAAATATGCATAATCTGATAAAACCATACAATCTTGGCGAAAGCCAAGAACATGCCTAGATTTCATCCTATATATTCAACTTACATACTGACGCATTCATTCCCGCATAGAAGGGAATACTAAGTCAGTTTAATGGAGCGTTTCACTGCTGAAAGCCATGATGACTTGCATTTCAGTGTGCACACCAACATTAATTAAGCATGTTTTCACTTAAGTTTCTCCAGATTTGATCTACCCTTTGAAATCTAAGTTACTTCGAAATGAAGTAAAGTGAATTCTAAGGACCAACTTAATCTATTTATCGGGGGAAAACTATGACAGTGTTGTGGTCTGCACTGACCACTCAGGCAAGGAGCCGCATATACAGGTAGGCTTGGGTAGTATGGTGATTTCAGGGAACCTAGGTGGTGTAATGGTTAGCACATTGGCCCGGAATGCAAACAGATGTGGGTTTGAGTCCCACTCTAAGCGCAATATTTCCAATTTTCATCACCCCTACAAGACTGGTGCTGTGACCAGGATCCTAATCAAGCTATGCACTGTATAGTTGTTGAACTTACCCTCTGTCTGTATATGTAAGTGTATATGTATGTAATTGTAAGCATTACAATACTTACAATTCCAGGGGGACGAGTGTGGTGGTCTGCACTGACCTCTCACTCAAGGAGCCGCATAGACAGGTAGGTGAGGGTAGTGTGGTGATATCAGGGAGCCTAGGTGGTGTAATGGTTAGCACACTCGCCCGGAATGCAAAGAGATGTGGGTTTGAGTCCCACTCTAGGCGCAATATTTCCCATTTTCATCACCCCCCCCCCCCCCATGACAGCAGTAACAAGCAAATTAAATCAGCATCCTGAATCTACTACACAGACAACAGCCTTCTTACCCACCCACCCACTCAATCCATCCCCCGCCACACCCCACTACAACATCTCTAAAACCACCCCACCCGCTCCACCGGCATCAGCCCCCCCCCCCCCCCCCCCCCCCCCTTGCCCTTCACACTGCTATTAGGTATCCAACACCACCACCGTCAAGTCAAAGCGCTATATCCCACCCATCCCAACTTTGTGACGTCATCAGATCTCTCGAGTTACTAAAGTAGAAGCACGGAGAATTGTGCGCATGCTCACAAAACACCGCCGATAACAAACAAAAAAAAGAGGAAAAAAAAAAGGAATCCAAAATCCGCCTAATTCCAGCCATTATTATTTAATCCGCTTCCTAAGCGACAGCGGCTAGGGCGAGGGAGACGGGGGAGGAGGCGGCGGGAGTGCGGGCTAGGGGGGTGGGGGGGGCAGCCCGGGGATTTCTCTAGCTGGGAATTAATGATTGGAAAGTCTTTGGTGGCCTGCACCTATCAGTTACCATGGATACATTTTGGGAATAATACTACTGCTACTGCTGATCCTCGGCGGAGAGGCAGATTGTTGGTGAAAACAGAAGTTTAAAGCCAGCCTCACACCAGCCGACAATCAATATCTGTTGACTTGTGATCAAGAAATGTGATATGGGTGATTCCTTTGCTGTGGTTTGCAATTCAATTGAACTAATTGATTGTTTGTTTCATGGAGATTTCCGTCCGAAGGTCATATCAGGACGCATACTGATTTCTGACAGTGCACACTCATTGTGAGTTAATAGTGCTGCCTGACTGGGAAACATGGCCGATGGCACATTGAATTGATATGTTACTCAGTGAGATTATCCTGATACTGACCAAATCAAATCTTGTTCTCCTACCAATGGCAAGCGCCAGGCTAGCTAGCAACAAGTATCAATTTGGTCAGTTATTGGTTTGAGACGGCCAGTGTTCACAAACCCGTGACCTTCTGCGCGGGAAGCCTCTTATCGATTCGGCCGTCATGTCAGTGATATCGGAAAAAGGCTTCCATGGACGGAGCTAGTTCCGGTCGTCAACGACCCCTTGTGATCGGGATACTCCTACCATGTGCTAACATGAATTGCCCTGGTCTCATTTCATTGTCGCTTCGAGGAGAGGACATCCGTTATATAAGGACGAGATGTCGAGTTGTCCTTTGATGACCCGCAATAGGCAGATCTCCGACCCAGGATCCGTGACCCGTGACCCGCGATCCACGACCCACGATCCGCGACCCTCGATCCGCGACTTGCGACCCTCGATCCGTGACCCGCGACCTTTTTGGCTTCAAATTAGTTGATATTATGCAGCAAGTTTTCTCCAATGCCCCGGTTGATTCGTTGAGTTTATTGGGGGGTTTTACGTCGTAACCAGCATCTCCCTTCATATCAGAACGGATGCTGACTTCTGACGGCTTTTTAGTGCTTCCTCACTGGCATACCTTATATCCCTATCCCTTGTATTATACTGACACTTACCAAACCACTCCTTATTCTATCCTAATAATGCCAAGGGTCCAGCATGGTAGCGACTAGTACCAACCGGGTATTGATCCTACAATCTCACACACGGAAATCATGCGTCCAACTCACTGGTCCATCTGTTGTGTTGCTACAATAGAAGATGTTGGTGTATGCAATGGCATGTTCACTGATAATCTCAGAAACTCCATTCCGGCAGAGCACCTCTTTATCCGTGTGGTGTATTAAGAATAGACAACACCAATCCCCCCTCCCTTTCCCCTCCCATCCCTCCCATCCTCCTGCCCCTCCTCCCCACCCTCCCCTTCATCCCTCTCCCCCCTCCCTTTGTTCCCTCCCCTCACTTCCCCTCCCTCCCCTCCCTCGCCATCACCCCTTCCATCCCTTCCCTTTCCCTCCATCCCCCCTCCCGTACCCTCCATCCCTCTCCTCCCTCTGTTCTCTCCATTCACTTCCTCTCCCCCATCTCCCTCCCCTCCACCCCCATCCGCTCTCCCCTCCCCTCCCTCTGTTCCCTCCCCTCACTTCCCCTCCCTCCCCTCCCTACCCTCCCTCACCATCACCCCTTCCATCCCTTCCCTTTCCCTCCACCCCTCCTCCCCTCCCTTCCTCTTCTCTCCCCTCACTTCCCCTCCCTCCCTTCCCTCCCCATCACCCCTTCCATCCCTTCCCTTTCCCTCCACCCCCTCCCCTCCCTTCCTCTACTCCCTCTGTTCTCTCCCCTCACTTCCCTTCCCTCCCCTCCCTTCCCCCCATCACCCCCTCCGTCCCTTCCCTTTCATTCCCTCCCTCCTACCCCCACTCCCTTCCCCCCCACCCCTTCGCCCCCCCCCCCCCCCCCCCCACCCAATGCAGCGCAGAGAAAAGACTGAAATCTGCTGCTGTTGATTGTGCAGCCGCGCGCATGCGTTTGTGTTCACTTACACGCGCTCTCTTCCCAACTAATGCGGATTTGTTATACAATAGCCGAGTAGGGATACAATGTGAGTATATAAGTATAGCCGCAAACAACAAGAAGGAAACACATTTCACATGTATTCTTTGCGTATCCTTACGCATTCAGGGTAATTCCAATCATGATATAGGTATATCGCATATGCAGCTAATGCTTTCCATTTCCACATAGGTTCTTCTTTTTTTTCTCTCTCGTAGGGCTATGAAAGATTTGTTTTAATTTCATTACATCTTGTTGGTAAATGTGAACTGTTAGTAGCTTTTGTTTCCATTAATCCTACGTAGTAAAGGAAAATTCGCAGTGATGAATTACTGTGTAGATACTCCTATTACGTATGCGTCAGTCTGTTCGGTACCTGCAGGACATTGCTTGCTCAATGGAGTCTTTGTCTGCCATCAACATATCATGCCATAACATATTTATCCATATCAAAACCTGGTGTACCTTAACGTTTTTCACTGTACTTTAACGTACTTATACCATGTTTGACCCACGCTAATATATCATACATACACTAACGTGTATGTTTGTTTGTTTGTTGTTGTTGTTTTACGTCCTAGCAACATCTAAGGTCATATCAGGACGGGGTATGTGACCAGGGTTTAAAGCTAAACACACACATGGAGGAGACACTTGCAGGACGAATTCAGTAAGCGCAGACATACATTTGAAATCTTAACGGGGAAAAAAAGCCCAATTGTTACAAGAATAAAGTTTGATTGATATCAACTCATAACATCTGTGAACTCGAACCATGCTCTGACATGTGTAAGCTATGGGGAATAATGGTTATCATCCATAATCATGTATATATTGCAGTTACATTTCTGATAAAACTGAATGTACCTATGGGAACTAAATGTTACCCACCTCGCATGAAGCCATTTATAAATTAGAGTAGACAATCTTTCCTAAATTGCGAAAATTGCCTCTATTCTTATTGATGTAATGCTACATTTCAGCATAGATTTGCTCTCGTACCAGACGCGGTGGCTAAACCGGTAGAGCGCAGGCTTCCAGTGCGGAAAGTCGGGAGTTTGAATTCCAGCTGACTCAAAATAATGACTTCTAAAATTGATATGTATTGCTAGCTATCCTGGCACTCAGCATTACTAGCGCAAGGACTGGTTAGTTCAATATCAGGAAAATGTGAGTGACTGGGAAATTGGGTCATGGTGCCAGTGGCCTAATCTCCCAGTGGCGCAGCACTATAGCCCCGTTCACACTGGTGAGTTAAGTCGGCTTAACTAATTCGCCTCCTTTAGTTTGACTCAAATTGGTCGTGTGGATGTGATGTTGGGGTGACTTAGGGATGAGCCGACTCACCAAGTTTGCTTCAAGTAAACCACCTCTCGAGGTAATATAGATGAAGCGAACTAGCTTAAGTCGGCCCACCTTGCTTGTGTGGATGGTAGCAGTTTACTTGAAGTGGATTAAGCACGTCACACTATATAATATAATTTGGTCTATAAACCGGCTAGAGGTGTACATATATTTTGTTCATGATTTATTTTTAGGTTTTCTTTGGACAGCAGAAGTTTTGATCATTCCAAAACAATACGATTCAGTCCATACATATCTAGGTTGAACCCACACTCTCTCGTGGCGACGTCGACTAACCGAAGCTGGCGCTGGTTAGTATGGACTTGCTGATGCGCAGAGATCGATTTCCGCCTTAAACCGCCCCAAGTACTGCTTGTGTGGACAGGATGCCTAGTTTGCCTCCTCTAGTTCGCCTTATCTAGTTCGGCCTAAAGATGTGCTGTGTGAATGGGGCTTCTAATTTATAAAGTCGCCATGAGTGTGCACTGTCACAAGTCTGTGCCCGTTCTGATATGACCTTAGATGTTGCCAAGACGAAAAACAACAAACAAACAGGTATTTTGCTCCCATATACATTGCCGGAAATGGAGACAGGAAAACGCTGGGAGGACAATACACCAAACTGTTAGTTCACCAGTCTGCCACCAGGGGGATAAGATCACAAGGTGCTAGCTGTTGCTGATAGCGGAGCCTCGTCCTGAGATATCAGAGAGCTAAGGCAAAGTGACAACATACGGGTATTAGCATTAACAGCGCAAGCAGGCAGACCCTTTTTCCCCCCATTTGATAATACGGGAAATCCTAGTCTTCCCACAGGACCCCATTCATTACAGTGTAAGCGCCTATGATAAAACAGTGCTGTAATAGGACCGTCCTGCTCCTCTCCCTTCCTACATTCCCCACCCACCACGATAATTTATTTGCGCAAAAGAAAAATAAATAAGGGAACTAAACTACCCAAAGCAACAACAACAGCAATAGAAATTGCTACTACTAGTACAAGGAGCAGTAGCGCACACAACCACAGTTGGTTGGAGTTTTAGGTCCTGCTAACATCGAAGGTCACATCAGGGCGGGTACCGACTTTTGACAGTGCGCACTCATGGTGACTTTATAGTGCTACCCCACTGGGAGAACAGGCCGCCGGCATCATGACCTGATATTCCACTCAGTCACATTATCCTGACATCTAGCCAACCAGTCCTTGCTCTATCCTAATAATGCCGAGCACCAGACTAGGAAGCGAAAAGTACCAATTTTGTAAGTCATTAGTTTGACTCGACTGGGAATCGAACTCCCTATCTCCCGCATGGGAAGCCTGCGCTCTATCGATTCGGCCACTGCACCCGGTACACAGAACTAGAGTAAAGAACAGAACTTGAGCAGGTTAATATGGACATGCCAGGCTTCATTCCTGCTGTGTATATGTGTCTCTGATGAACCAGAATCACCTAAAGTTTGGAGAGTTTTGAATTTATGCCATATTTCTTACATCAGGGAATGGACATGCCTCGAGGTCAGAAAGTCTCAGAGGACAGGGGAGAACAGGGGATAATGGAGAAGACTGGTCACAAAGTAATCTGTGGTGCCCCAAAACCCCTGCAATTAAGGGATTGATGATCGTGATATTTCTTATCGATAAATATATTAGACTGATTATTACAATTTATTTGACATGTAGTAGTCTGCACTGACCTCTCAGGCTGGTAACCACATAGACAGGTAGGCATGGGTAGTGTATTGATATCAGGGAGCCTTAGTGGTGTAATGGTTAGCACACTGACCCAGAATGCAAAGAGATGTGGGTTCGAGTCCCACTCTAGGCACAATATTTCCCATTTTCATCACCCCCATGACACTGGTTGCCATGACCATGATCCTATACAAGCTACATGCTGTATGGTTATTGGACCTACCCTGTGTATGTATGTCTAAGTGCATTGCCTGTATGTATGTTTGTTTGTTTGTTGTTGTTTTACGTCCTATCAACATCTAAGGTCATATCAGGACGGGTACCGACTTGTGACAGTGCGCACTCATGGCGACTTTATAGTGCTGTCCCACTGGAAAACCAGGGTGCCGCCACCATGACCTGGTATCCCACTCAGTCACATTATCCTGACACTGAGCACACCAGTCCTTACCCTATCCTAATAATGGCGAGCGCCTAGCTAGGAAGCGACAAGTATCAATTTTAAAGTCATTGGTTTGACTCGACCGGGACTCGAACCCACGACCCCACGATCTACCAGCCCGGGAGAATGACGCTCTAACTCATTCGGCCATCCCGTCTGGTATGTATGTAATTGTAAGCATTAAACGACTTACAATTCCAGGGGATGAGTGTCATAGTCTGCACTGACCTCTCAGGCAAGTAACCACATAGACAGGAAGGCATGGGTAGTGTATTGATATCAAGGAGCCTAGGTGGTGTAATGGTTAGCACACTGGCCCGGAATGCAAAGAGATGTGGGTTCGAGTCCCACTCTAGGTGCAATATTTCCCATTTTCATCGCACCCATGACAGACGTAAGTTTGAAGTAAGATTTATTTTGAAGGGTTAGATTTGGACATATTTGAAGTGTGAGGAAACATGCTCAATTATCTTTGGTGCAAAGGTCAAAATGCTGGACAGCATACGCTTCAGCAGTGAAGGGTTAGATTGATATTACATTGACTTACTGTTCAGTTCTATGCAGCAATACATGCTTAATAAGTTCATCAGTATGTAATGATCATAATTAGGTAAGTGTCGTGGTTTGGGAATTGTGATGCTTTCCTCGGACTAAGCGGCTTTAATGCGCCTGATTTGTGACTACCGACTACAGTCAACCCGCAGTCACTCAGAAGAAACCACCCCGAATTGCATACTAACGAGACAATTAATGGAAATCGATTCTACTACTGAAAATGAACACAAATACACACAGAGGCGGGCCCTTGTTAATTATTTATGATAATAGAAAAAGAACCGGTGAAGAAATAAACCCTTATTACAAAAAAAACTACAAGATAAAGATAAAATAAAAAATCAAACAAAAAATAAAATAAAATTACAGAAGCATTAATGGAAACTACTGGGTGGCGCACGGAAATGGCAAACACATTTGGAATATACAATAACTAAATACAAAAAAGGGGAGTTGGAGGAGAAAGGGGGGAAAATGATATAAAAGAGAAATAAAAAGGGGAAAAAAGAAGAAACAAATAAAGTTATAAAAAAAAAAGGAAAAATAAGGAAGAAATAAAAAGGAAGAAATAAAGATAGGATTAATCCATCCGCGGCTGACAAAGGCATGCAAACCTCAGGGCTTTTGGTCATGCGCATTGGTGGTTGTGTGGGGGGGGGAGGGTGTGTGGATGTGAATAAACAGAGCAGGAAAGGTAAAGAAAGACGGAGTAAAATACAAAGATTTATATATATTTTTTTTAAAGGCAGTGGAGGGTACAGACACGCTCAGATGGCTGCATTTCGTGTTCCTTTCTTTCGGGTTGCGGCGTGACTGTTCACTAGGCCGGCTGTCGGGGCGGGGCCCATTTTAATTACCCCGCCTGCCCAGTGTTGTACATACACCCGTTGCTTATGAATACGGCATGGAGTGGGTATTGTAAACAGCGCCGCCGCTACAGTCCATTCAGAAGGCAATCAGAAGCAGCAGAAAATGGGAGCACACCACCAGCCACCACCCCCGCACTGTCACATGACCTGCCCCTCGATAGTGCAAATTCTCCCTCTTACTCTCCCCTTCTACCCAGCCACCGCCCCCCCCCCCCCCCAGCCCCCAGCCGCCCCCGCCCTCCCTCTACCAACAGAATTCCAGTGCGGAAGGTTGGGAGTTCGAGGTTGTTGGAGTTTTTTGTTTTTTTTACCTTGTGGCAACATCAAAGGTCATATCAGGACTATTTGACTTGCAGACCCTCCCTCCAGCGGTATAGCGCAGGCTTCCTGTGCGGAAGGTTGGGAGTTGGAGCCTGTTGGAGTTGGTGTTTTTTTTACCTTGTGGCAACATCTAAAGTCAAATCAGGAATATTTGACTTGCAGACCCTCGGCCCCCCCCCTCCCTTGGTAGACCGCAGGTTTCCCAGGCGGAAGGTCGGCGAATTTGAGGTTATTGGATCTTTTTACATCCTGGCAACATCTAGGGTAATATCAGGAATATTTGATTTGCTGCAAAAAAATCAAATAAATTAATCATCACCAACCTTAACGTGCAAACCGACTATTTGGCACCCAGTTGTTGTTGATTATTGTTTTGGATCCTAGTAACGTCTAAGGTCATATTATAGGGTCATATTATAGGGTCATATTATAAGGTCTTTGTATAAACATAGACACTAATAAAGTCTGTACTAGACTACTAAATGACTGAAACGTACAATCCTCCAAGCATCGTTTATCCCATCATTACTAACAACCTACTTACTCAAACTACTTCATGTAGTCAAAAAACACACCTGAGGTATTAACCTGTTAAGCATAGCCCTATAAGCTAACCACACTCTATCTAACAGAATAAACAAACCATTCTACTAACACTCACTCCATCTCAAAATGTTAACTCCAACAACATGATAGTTTTGCAATTCACAACATAATAGGCATACAAACCTATGAAGGGAAACTATGCACCTAACCACTCCGTAATGTAAAGGTCTAATCAATACACATGTATGTATCAAGTGTGTAGGAATACAACATATAACTGCTATTTTTGTATGTGAATTGTCAAACTATACCATATGTAAGTCTTTGAATGTTTGATATTGTTATTTCAGCTGATTTGGGCTAGCTGCTGGTGACAATATCAGACTACATATGCATATATTGTAAATAACTGTATTGTCACATGGCTGGAAGACCAGTGCCACGGCACTGACAAAAGACTTTACTCAATGAATAAACTATATTTACAACAACAACAAAAATATCAGGACGGGTATGGACTTGTGACAGTGCAAACTCATGATGACTTCATAGTGCTATCCCACTGGGAAATCAGGCCGCCAGCACAATGCCCCCACCCCATATCCCAATCAATCAGATTATTCTGACACTGTGCTAACCAGTCTTTGCCCTATCCTATTAATGCTGAGTGCCGGGCGAGGAAGCGACAAGAATATATTTAGTAAGATATTGGGTTGACTCAACTGGGAATGTCGGGAGTCCGACAATGCGGTCGAGTCAAACCAATGACTTATCAAATTGAGAGCCTGGTGCTTAGACATTAATAGGATAAGACAAGGACTGGTTAGGACAGTGTCAGGATAATGTGACTGTGTGGGACATGGGGTGATGGTCGCGGTGGCAGAGGCCTGGTTTCCCAGTGGGGCAGTATTATAAAGTTGCCATGAGTGTGCACCGTTACAAGTCGGCCCTCGTCCAGATATGACCTTAGATGTTGCTAGGATGCAAAGCAACAGCCAGCAACAACTGGCTGGTATATACTTGGTATAAAAAACGCTACGTTGATGATGACAATTCTTTCTTTTGTTTCGCAGCAAGTCAAATAGTTATTGTTGCTTCTGTGTATTGAGTATGTTAGCAATATTACATCCATTTAATCTATGCCACAAAGTGTATCAGAAGAATGCTTTTATTGTTTTGTACTGAAGTGAAAATGTGACAATTTGCGCATCAAGACTATATGCATTCACTTTAGCTCCCCCCCCCCCCCCCAACGGTTTTCTTCAAAAACATAATTTTGTTTTAGTCCTAATTGTAATCAATAAAATTGTATTTGAATTTATTTGAAACAAATGACCTGAGCAACAGGTACTTTGATTCAGTTTCTGTTGTAGTCAGCGTTGGTGTTATGTTCGATACTATCTGATGCTCTTGATCTGAAAATCGTCTGGTGTTATTTTTGTTGCATTTCTTTTTGGTTATAGCCTGGTTTTGATGTGTATCACCTGGACATATGAGTATGGCGTGGGGGTTGGAGGGTGAGGGATGGAGTGGGGGTTGATGGAGTTGGAAGGGTGTGTAAGTGAGCGGAGCTGGTGGTCTAGTATTAGTGCGATAAAGGGAGATGTCTGCGTTAAGCTAAGATTCCTTATTCGCGGTATGCAGCATGCGGTATGTGAATGGGAGGATTCCTTCTATGTGGTATGTGGCATGCGGCATGCGGCACACGACTGGCTATATTTAAAAAATAAAAATAAACAAGTATACTCCATACTGCACTGTATATGACCTAATATGGCATTTATATGTATGTACCTCTTGCTACGTCACAGGACGGTTCCTACCTTTATAATTACCAAATTGTAGATAAGTGTTCATATTTCTGTGGATATGGTAGCATTTTTACCAAACCCGTTACCGTCCGTCTCCCCACCACCAGCACTACCATATATTTCCCCTCCATGCCCCTGTGTGTGACCATTCCGTAATGATCAGTCCCCTCTCTTTCGTCTAAAACTAATGGACATGGGTGACTGAGCTTTCTATTCGCATACTGCATACCACATGCCGCATGCTGCATGCCACACTGATCGCTACAGGGACCGATCGAGTTGCCGCATTCGCATTCGCATTCGCATACCGCGTGTAAGGAATGTAGCCCATTGACTTCAAGGCGTTTCGATGTTTTGCCGCATTCGCATACCGCATACCGCATACTGCGTGTAAGGAATCTTAGCTTTATAGTAGAAAGAAAGTCTCTCCTCAAACATATTGCATCATCTTGAGCACGGTCCTGATGTTTATTTTCAAGTAACAAAATACTTAATAGGAGCATTTATTTTTAATTGTCACCATGGTTTCGTTATTCATATAACTGTATGGATTCCAATATAGGTCAGGACAACATTGGTCTTTATACATGGTTGTCCGCTGAAGACAGACAGACTGCACTTGTTCGGAAAACAACATTCCTTGGGGGTCTTGTTCAATTGCATACTATTGATTGCTACAATGGCGAAAGAAGGCCAGTTGGGGTGAGGGGGTGTCCCTATCAAGTTGGAACCCTTCCACCCCTACCCCCACCCCACCTCCACTTCCACCTCTACCCTCACCCAACCCCAACCCTCCAGCCTCGCATGCCAGTCCAGCCTCGCAATACAGTCAATAAGAGCGATGTTTTTCTACAGTTCACTATGCCCTAATGTCGCAGCCCCGGGCCCGGCCTCAGCCCCCGCTCCGCCCGCTGCTCGGCCCGTCCCCCTCCCCGCCCGCTGCTCGGCCCGTCCCCCGCCTCTCCCCCACCCACCCTCTGCCTGGGGTCCGCGGACCCCCCCCACCCCCTCCCCCTCGTCTCCGCCCGCCTTCCCACCCCTGCCGGGTCCGCGGCCCTCCCCTTCCCCTCCCCCCGTCTACATCTGCCCGCCCCCGACCCAGGTCCATGACCCTCTCTCCCGCCTCCCCCCCCTCCGCATTTCCCCCCGTCTCCGCCCGCCTTCCCCGCCCTCTTCCCTGGTTCGCGGCCCTTCCCCCGCCCCGCCCCTCCCCACGTCTCCACCCAACTGCTCCCCTACCCGAGTCCGCGAGCCCCCACCCGCCGCCCCTCCCCCCGTCTCCGCCCGTCCGCGCGTACCCGGCCCGGGTCCGCCGGCCCTCCGTCGTTAGGCGTGCCGGGCGGCCTCGTGCTCGCCCCGTGTGGACACAGGCGTGTCGGGTGGGGCGGGCGAATCTCCGCCATGTCATACAGGGAAGACAGGCATAATTTAAACAATAGCCGACTGGACGTTTGTCCAGTGGCCGTCCGCTCTCAGTGTGTCGGCGCACCGTTATTCTACGGAAATTGTCCCCTAGGGGTCGCTGCGGTTACTTAGGCCACACCCACCACCGGGTTGCCGTGGTGTGTGTGTATGGGCGTGGGTGGGTGGGTCGGGGTAACTGTGGGGTGGGGGTGAATTGTCCGGGTGTGTGATTAGATACGACTAGATAGATGGAAGCGGAATGTGTGGGTGGTGATGGTAGTGGTGTGGGTGGTGTAAGCAATGGTTGGGGTGATGAGGTTGGGGGGTTGGGTGGGTGTGGGAGTGTGTGGGTGAGGGTGAGGTGGTGGAGCCATCAGAAGGCCATCAGAGTGTGTTGTGGTTATGGCGCGGTGATAGTGACATGGGTGATGGTGGAAGAGAGGGAGGATGGGGGGGAGGGGGGGGGGCGGGAGGGGAGGGGGCGCGGTGAGTGGCTGAGAAGAAAAGCGGGACGGGAGAGTTGTTGTTGGATGGAGTATCACGGCCTGGCAACATCTAAGGTCATATCAGGACAGGTACCGACTTGTGACAGTGCACATTCATGGCAACTTTATACTACTGCCCCACTGGGATACCATGCCACCGGCACCATGACCCGGTTTCCCACTCAGTGACATTATCCTGACACTGAGCTAACCAGCCCTTGCCCTATCCTAATAATGCTCAGCGCCAGGCTAGGAAGCGACAAGTATAACTTTTGTAATTCGAATGGGCGTTGAACACCAGACCTTCCATACGGGAAGCATGCGCTCTACCGATTCGGCCATCGCGACCGACCAGGGAAGGGAGAGAGATCCAGATGTAGGGGGCGGTGTGTGTGTGTGGAGGGTGGGGGGCGGAAGGGAGTTTAAGCGAATAGCAAAGTCACTGAAGGGAGGGAGTTGGGGTGCTGGTGGAGCTTGGAGGAGGGGGCCACTAGTGCTGGGGTGGGGGGTGGGAGTGAAGGTGGAGATGAGAGTGGGGTGGGGGTGAAGGTGGTGTGGGGCTGAGGGTGGGGGCGGGGTTGAGGATGGGGTGGGGGTGAAGGTGGTGTGGGGGTGAAGGTGGTGTGGGGCTGAGGGTGGGGCGAGGGTGAAGGTGGGTGTGGGGGGTGAAGGTAGTGTGGGGCTGAGGGTGGGTCGGGGGTGAGGATGGGGTGGGGGTGAAGGTGGTGTGGGGGTGAGGGTGGGGCGGGGGTGAGGATGGGATGGGGGTGAAGGTAGTGTGGGGCTGAGGGTGGGGAGGGGGTGAGGATGGGGTGGGGGTGAAGGTGGTGTGGGGGTGAGGGTGGGGCGGGGGTGAGGATGGGATGGGGGTGAAGGTGGTGTGGGGGTGACGGTGGGGCGGGGGTGAGGATGGGGTGGCGGTGAAGGTGGTGTGGGGGTGAAGGTGGTGTGGGGGTGAAGGTGGTGTGGGGCTGAGGGTGGGGCGTGGGTGAGGATGGGATGGGGGTGAAGGTGGTGTGGGGGTGAAGGTGGGGCGGGGGTGAAGGTGGTGTGGGGGAAATCGATGGAGGGAGAGACAATAGATAGAGAAATTGACAGAAATAACGAGAAAGGGGAACAGTAAGGTGGTGCGGGTGTGTGGATGCGGTGGGGGAGGGAGTTGTGGGTGATGGCTGTGCAGTGGGAATAATTGGTTAAGGAGTATAGTGAGCAGGGAGAGCGGGTGGCACAGGTCTAAGTACGGTAGGATATAGTTGGACGCGGGAGTGAAGAAGGGGAAAGAAGAGGATAGTGGGGGTGACGGTGGTGTGGTGGTAGAGGTGGGGGTGGGGCTGATGGGTGATGGCTGTGGAGTGCGGGTAATTGGTTAAAGGGTAAGGGTTGGGAGGGAGAGCCGGTTGTACAAGTGTATGTTCGGGAGGATAAATTGGCGCGAGGTGGGGGAGGTGGGGGAGAGGGTGGGAAGGAGGGGAGGGCGGAGGTAGGAGCGGGGCGAGGCACCGAGTGGGAGGGAGGAGGGTGTGGGGGTGGAGGGGGGATACACTGAATGGGAGGTGGGGGTGGGAGTTAAAGAGAATGGCAAAGCCTCTGCAGGAGGGAGGTGCAATACAATGCAATACAAGTGGGATGTAATGGTGGGCGGTCAGTGTGCAAATACACATACCAGTATATATGTGTCGCCTTGTGGCGATGGTCGCAGGTCACTCAGCGAACAAACGCCGAAGTGAATGCGAAGTGGCGAGGGTCTTGGGTTCCCCGGGCCCGGGTCCCGGAGACAGCGGCCTGCCCGTCGGTATTTACCCAGCATGCCTCCGGAGCGGGACGCGCGGCCTCACGTTACTAATAATATACCTATAATGTGCCAGGAGAAGCACTCCGGGGGGAGATTGAGGTCGCTAAGAGCAGCTTGGGAACCCAGGCTATAATAAACCTTGCCTCCATTATCGTTATCCCTAAAAATAGTCAAATGTGGATTTTGATTCTTTGTTTTTAGGGGGGTGGGGAGGAGGGAAATGTAGTCCAAGCACTGAAGACATTATTTCTTTTTTAATAGTCATAATTGGGAGATTTGTTTAGAACAACAACATCGAATAATTGTGAACTGATATACTAAATTAAAAACATCCATAATTCAACTATATATTTATACGACTGAAAAAAATCATTTCTATTTTAATACTCATAATGGCAAATTTACTTAAAACAACAACAACAACGCCGAACAAGTGTGACCTGATATAATAATTTCAAAACATACTTTAAGACATCAATATTTATAAAGGAATGTTTTTTTCCCTGAGAGTGTGCTTTTACCCATATTCTGTTAACAACTTCGAATAAATATAACTGTGGTGATGTGGAGATTCATCAGTCCTCGCCGTGAATATGGCCTATGCTGCCGACACGGCGTAAAGCAACCACCAATCAATCAATCAGTCATAGAATGTGTCCTGCTTAAGTGCATTTGCAATCGCAGGGAACTGTCAACGCAGATAAACAGATTCTACACACACAGTCCCTACTCAAACATTTATAAAACTCACATATAAAACAAATTCAAATGGAAGACATTCAACCGGGCAAACCGAATATGTATATGAATAAACGTTTAACAAACCTTGATAACAAGTCAGATTTATTTTCTTTTATAGTAGAATATCATTGACTTGTGTCCGCGAAATCTTCCCTGGGGCATGCTCTTTCAATCTCTCGTACTCTCTGTTCCCTTTTCTCGTTATTTCTGTCAATGTCTCTATCTATTGTCTCTCCCTCCATCGATTTCAAATCCTCCATCACATGACTGACCCTTCACCACCATCCACCCCACCCACCCCTCCACCCCTCCACCCCTCCACCCCTCCACCCCTTCACCCCTCCACTCCTCCACCATCCACCATCCACCCTCCACCTTCCATTCTCCACTCTTCATATATCCACCCACACTCCTCCATCCCTCGACCCCTCCACTCCTCGACCCCTCCACCCATCATCCCCTCCACATTTTACTCTCCATCCTCCACTCTCCACTTTCCACTCCCCACCTGTTACCTATCCATCCCCACCCCCTCCACCCCCTCCACCACCTCCACCCGTCCACCCTCCTTTCCTCCACCTCTCATCATGCACACTCCATTCTCCACCCTCCACCCTTCCACCTTCCATATTCCACGATTCACCCTCCAACCATCCACCCATCACCCATCTACCCCTCCATCCATTCACCCTTCCACCAATCCATCCCTCCACCCTCATTTCCTCCACCATCCACCCTTCACTCTCCGTCCTCTCTCCACAATCCACTTTTCACATCCCCACGCCCCCCCACACACACACCTACACATCCACCCACAAGCTGTGTGGTCAGTGCCTGCTGCGGCAGTAACCAGCGTCTGCAGTGGTCACCTAAACATGGCGGAGGCTTTGTGTTAGGGCTGTGAGTGGGCAGGTGGTTAGCGTGAGGGGCGGCGCTGCACTGACCACAACAAACAGCAGACAGTGGTCAGTGCAGCCCTAATGGTAGCCATTGATCCAAAGTCTTCATTTAGCCTCGTTTACAGCTCCTTTCCTCCAGGGCGGAGAGTATCTCTCTCGTAGGCCCACTCCACCCCCCTAACACCGCCTACCGCCCCCCCGCCCCGCCACCTCCATCACTCCGTCGCCGGCGGGTAGGAGTAAGGAGCCTGCCTGAGACCTGCCATCTTCCCACCACCTGCTCACCACCTGCTCACCACCTGCTCGCCACCTGTTCTTGAGCAAGTTACTCATGGTGAGCTTCTGAGGAGCCTCTTTGTCATGCTGTCGCCTTAGTTTGACAAGTTACCCCAACTCACTTGCGCTTTGTGTTAGCTGTTCTGGTGCAGTGTCATTTCTGCCTTTACGCCACCAGGGCTCTCCATATTTGTTGTTCTCTCTATGTATGATGCCTATTATGGCTAAATCTGAATAGACTTGTTTTCACTATTTAGACAGTTTGTCGATAGAAAGCCCGAGCCTACACTTTTACCGACTCAAGGGATTTTAAAGCTTCCACACCACATAGACATGGTATGAGAGCAACTGGCCTTTGGTGACGCTGTAAGTTATACATAGTGGTGGAAATCCAAATTGCCTGAGGTGGAGGCACGGCGAATCGAACCACCGACCATCAGATTAGGAGTCCGACCTAGAAAAAAGTCAGACACTCTAACCACTCCACTACTCTAACCACTCTGCCACAGATAACACCGCTATATGGCTGTGTTGTTGTGCCTTTATGCATTTGTGCACATTGCACCAGTTAATCATACCCAACACCAGAACGCTTATAACAGTTGCATAGTCTGACGAAAACATCAGTGATCGCTGATTTCAGTGAAAACTGAGGTTCCAAATCAGTGGGTGGGGGGGTGGGGGGGGGTGAGATCCTGTTTGCCAAAAAAGAAAAAAAAGAAGAAACATCGGAACTCAATTAAATTATCTTAATTTGGTGATGTAAATCATTGACAAAGTGTTAGTGAGAATTCTACTTTTAATTATTTGTTAGTCTTGAAGTCTTGAAACAGGTGGAAATTCAAAGCCAAAATATGTCCAAGTATATGACAGATTGCACCATTTTAATGGCAGGTTTGAACAAATTCCAGGGGGATCTAAAATTGTTTGTCACTGGGACCCCTGAACATACAACTGTCAACATCAGAACACGTTGATCCTACATATGCAACTTTAATATTATTGCACTTATTAAGCATTGCTGCCTAGAAAGAGATACTAATAAGTCAATTTAGAACACAGAACCTAACACTGCTGAGGATTATGGTATCGAGGCTTTTGATATATAGACCAAAAGCAATTTACCATATTGTCACTGCAAATATCTCCGGAGTAAATTTCATGCATAATAAAAGTTGCTTCAAAGTCGAGTAACATAACTCATAGCCACCTAACCTAATCTTGTGGGTGTGATGAAAATGGGAAATATTGCACCTGGAAGAGGATTCGAACCCATACTTTTGCCATTCCGGGGCTAGCATGCTAACCATTACACTATCTAGATTCCCTGATGCATTCATCCTATCGACCCGTACCTCTCTATGTGTCGCCTCGCATGAGACGTCAGGACATACTTACTACACAAACTTCACATTCATCAACTAAATAAATATGTCGGAACCTTTAAGACATCAAATTATGCAACTTTAAGCTGGAAGGCTGGAGGCTCAGCATTTAAAGGTCAAGGCTGGTCTAGGGGGGGGTGAGTTATTTTGGGCGCCCCATAGCCACGCACTTTTAGCAGGAGGGTAGGGCATTTAACTGGGGAACCTAACTAACTCTGAGTGATTAGGTTACCTCACAAGCAATTTCAGCGCAGCCACTTATAAACAGAAATCCTCACTGGTCACATGACCTTGGCTTGGTCCCTCCGATGTACGGTTAGCTATCTACGCACCATCTTTGGACCAGACTGGATGGCCGAATGAGGTGAGCGTCCGTCTTTTGCTTTGGTAGATCATCCCAGTGGAGTCAAACCAATGACTTAAAAATTAATACTTGTCGCTTCCTAGCCAGGCAGTTGGCATTATTAGGAGAGGGCAAGGACGGGTTGGTTCACTGTCTGGATAATGTGACTGAGTGGGATATCAGGTCATGGTGCTGGTAGCCTGGTCTCCCAGTAGGGCAGCACTATAAAAGTTGTCATGAGTGTGCACTGTCACAAGTCGGTACCGTTCCTGATATGATGTTAGATATTGCCAGGACGTAAAGATCCAACAACCGACCAACCAACGGACCTCTAAGCAAAGGCCCATACGCCTACTATCTTGCGCAACCTAGGATGTGGTTAGGTTTAATTCGAAAAGAATTCAGTTTAAAGCTGCATAATCCTATGAAAGCTTCAACTTTTCTAAAGAAAAACACTTCACAAGATTTGATTGTGTATATTAAACTTCTATACTGCTGCACTTATTAAACATGCATTCCTGCATATAATGAATATTAAGGCAATTCAACATGACCTCTCACTGCTGAAGCCTTTCATGTCTGGCATTTTGACATACCTGCCAATATTATTTTGCACAATCTCACCTTATATATCGCCAAGGTTAACCATTTAAAATAAAACTTACTTCAAGCTAATTTAAATTAGAGTATTATTTCCGACATCATATATTTATCTGAGAAATCTGGGAGAAACTGAGACCCATCGGACTATGCAACTTCAAGGCTGTCTGTGAGAATTTAAATTCGTAAATCAATATGCAACTTTAAGGCTCTCTGTGAGAATTGAAATTCGTAAATCAACAGAAAGAAAAAGAAATACAATGTTATATATGTACTATATTTTTTTTTCTTGAAGATTTATACTGACTATCATGGATAAGTCTGAATAGACTTGTTTTCACCATTAGACAGTTTGTCGATAGAAAGCCCGAGCCTACACTTTTACCGACCCAAGGGATTTTTAACCTCCCACACCACATAGACATGGTATGAGAGTAACTAGCCTTTGATGATGCTGTAAGTTATACACAGCAGTGGAAATCCAAATTGGCAGAGGTGGGGGGCATTGGGAATCGAACCACCGAGCTTCAGATTAGGAGTCCGACCTAGAAAAAGTCAGACACTCTAACCACTCCGCCACAGAGAACACCACAAATATAATTTATTATGCGGATATAAATAATGAAACCACCAACATATTTCCATACTAATCGATTACTAATCTGTAAACGAGAACATATACATACCGCTGAGACTGTGCAGTCTCTATTAGCCCTGTCCTCATCTCTAAACGCTCAGCTCATTTTCAAATTTTCATGAAGGTTTTTGTATCATTATTTTTGTTGTGGCAAATTCGCCCCTTGATAAGCTAATGGTGTTCTCGCTGAAGGTCCCACTGATTCACACCATAGACCTATAAACACAAACACTCAATGTATGGTCACCATAAATAAAGAGCTCCATATGTATTGATCAGCATAGCTTTCTGTCCTGTTAATAGTAGCCCGTGTGTATTGAGGAAATAGTCACTGCTGTTCTGTCCGATTACACTCTCGTCCCTCTTTATGTTTTTATCTCCTTCTCTCATTCTGTCCTTCACCCTACATCTCATTTCCATCCATTCTCATTTTCTACACTTTTATTCCATCTCTTGCTCTCTGATTTCCTTCTCTCCCTATCTCTCTCCTCTCTGTTTCCTCCCCTCACTCATTCTTTCCCCTCTCGTTTCACTTTATTTCCCTTCCGCTTTCTCTTTCCTGTTTCCCTCTCTCCGCTTTCTCCTTCTGCATTCTATGTCATTTCTCCCTTCCCCTCTTCCTTCTCTCTCCGCTCTCCTTCCTTCTCTCACCCTTCCTTTCTCCGACATCCTTCTGCTCTCGCCTCCTTTCATTTCCCTTTCCCTTTCCTTCTCTCATCTCCTTTGCTCCTCTCACTACATTTCCTCCCTTCTCTTCCTTTCATTCCAATCGCTCGTCCTTTCCTTCCCTCTACTCCTTTTCTTCTCTCTGCCCCCTTCTCCCTTCCTTCCTCCTCTCTCCTCCCTTCCTCCTCACTCTTCCTTCCTCCTCTCTCCTTCCTCCCTCCTCTCTCTTCGTTGCTCCTCTCTCCAACATTCCTCCTTTCTCCTCCTTTCCTTCTCTTCTGTCCTTTCCTCCTCTCACCTTCCGTCCTCCTCTCTCCTCCCTTCCTGCCACCCTTCTCTTCCTTTCATCCCCATCGCCCATCCTTTCCTTCTCTTCTCTCATTTCCTCCTCTCACCTTCCTTCCTCCTCTCTCATCTCGTCCTGCTGTCTCATCCCTTCTCATCCTTTCATTCCCATCGCTCGTCATTTCCTTCTCTCCACTCCTTTCCTCCTCTCTCCTCTGTCCCCCCTCGCTCATCTCGTCCTGCCGTCTCCTCCCTTCTCTTCGTTTCATTCCCATCGCTCGTCCTTTCCTTCTCTTCTCTCATTTCCTCCTCTCTCCTCCGCCCCCTCGCTCATCTCGTCCGGCTGTCTCCTCCCTGCTCTTCCTTTCATTGCTATCGCTCGTCCTTTCCTTCTCTTCTCTCCTTTCCTCCTCTCTCCTCCGGCCCCCCTCTCTCATCTCGCCCTGCCTTCTCCTCCCTTTTCTTCATTTCATTCCCATCGCTCCTCCTTTCCTTCTCTTCTCTCATTTCCTCCTCTCTCTTCCTTCCGCCCTCTCTCCTCCCTTCCTGCCGTCTCCTCTCTTCTCTTCCTTTCAGTCCCATCGCTCGTCCTTTCCTTCTCTTCTCTCATTTCCTCATCTCTCCTCCTTTCCCCTCTCTCATCTCGTCCTGCTGTCTCCTCCGTTCTCTTCCTTTCATTCCCATCGCTCGTCCTTTCCTTCCCTCTACTCCTTTCCTTCTCTCTCCTCTCTCTCTCCTCTCTCCTCCTTTCCTCCTCTCTCCTACCTCCCTCCTCTCTCCCTCTTTCATTCTCTGTCCTCCTTCCCTTCTCTCTCCTCCCTTCCTCCTCTCTCCTACCTCCATCCTCTCTCACTCTTTCCTTCTCTCTCCTCCCTTCCTTCTCTCTCCTCCTTTCCTTCTCTCTTCTCCTCTCCTTCTCTCTCCTCCCTTCCTCCTCTCTCCTACCTCAATCCCCTCTCCCTCTTTCCTTCTCTCTTCTCCTCTCCTTCTCTCTCCTCCTTCCCTCCTCTCTCATCCCTTCCTCCTGTGTCCTCCCTTGCTCCTCTCCCCCTTCTTCCTCCTATTCCCCCCTCCTCCTCTCCCCTCCTTTCCTCCCCTCTCCACTCACCAACCAGTGCACCCGAGTTCCCACAACAGCTGTCATAATTCATGACGTGAATGAATGTTGTAACATCTCAAAGCAATAAACTCGTGTGCTTACACGCACATAGCAAGCAACAAACACGCTCGGACATAGTCTTACCCGTGCCCCGAGGCGCGAGGTTCACCCGTACCCAGGGGCCTCCAGGGGGCCTGCCCGGAGCAACTGTGTGCGGAAAACACACCGGCAGTGATTGATCGAGGCCGGGGTAGGTAGACTTTGTAATAAGCAAGGTGCAAGGAAAATCATGCATAGCTGACTTACTTACTTACTTACTTACTTGCTTACTTTCACAGTATTTAACTTTACCGTCATGAATCTCTGCACATAGTATTTATATTCATACTCATACTCATGCGCATGTTCATGCTCATGTGCATTGTCATGCTCATGCGCATGTTCATGCTCATATTCATGCTCATTATCATGCTCAAACTCATGATACTGTTCGTGCTTATACTCATGCTCATACTCATAATCATTATAATTCTCGTGCGCATACGCTTACTCATGCTCATACTCATACCTATGCTTATACTTATACCTATACATATATGTTTAAGTTCATAGTACTGCTCATTCTCATACACATGCTTAAATGTTCACTTACCCGGACGAAATCTTCAACCATTCTAAAGCTAAGATTCCTTACACGCGGTATGCGGCATTCGGCATGCGGTATGCGGTATGCGGCATGCGAACGGGTTGGGTCCTTTCACCCACACCCACACACGTAGTGTCAGGTTTCTCTAACACTGTTGTCTATGGGCATTCGCATTCGCATGCCGCACCAATCGCTACATGGACCGATTCAGTATTCGCATGCCGCATGCCGCATGCCGCATACCGCGTGTAAGGAATCACCCCCATTGACTTAGATGCTTTTCGATTTTTTGCCGCATTCGCATTCGCATTCGGATACCGCATACCGCGTGTAAGGAATCCTAGCTTAAGGCACTATGCAATAAAACTGCGACTTATCATATATGTACAATTTGGTTACAAGAATTGAAGGGGAACGAAATGTCACTCACCATAAAAGCTACCTCAATTAATTGAGTTTTGAGGACATATTCAATGTTGTCAAAATATTGTGAAGCTTTTTTTGCCCCCTCTGGTTAGGTATTCCATGAAGCACGACCTGCCCCACAGAAAGTACTTTCTATTTGGGTTGAGTCTAGACACAATAATATGTAATCTGAATGGATGATCTGAAAGTTCATAATGATTGTTTGAAGGATAGAAGATTATAATATATTATGGGGCTTTACCAGTTATATAGTGATGGATCAGATTGTAGCAGCCTGAGGAATATCATGGTGATTTTGAACTTGCTTCAAATATCGGGCCATTCTCTGAGGGACCTTATTCGTCCTGGTTAGCTTATAGTACAGTTGGTCAGTATTGCATTTACTAGTCCTCACTTGCCATGCATAGCTCATAGCAAGCATCACCAGTTCAGTTTTGCATCTGACTGACCTTACTCACACTACATAGCTTATGGCATCACTGGTCAGTATTGTGTCTGATTGACCTGCATAGCTTATAGCATCACTGGTCAGTATTGTGTCTGGTTGACCAGCATAGCTTATAATGTTGCTGGTCAGTATTGTGTCTGATTGACCTGCATAGCTTATAATGTCACTGGCCAGTATTGTGTCTGATTGACCTGCATAGCTTATAATGTCACTGGTCAGTATTGTGTCTAATTGACCTGCATAGCTCATATAATCACTGGTCAGTATTGTGTCTGATTGACCTGCATAGCTTATAGCTTCACTGGTCAGTGTTGTGTCTGATTGACCTTCATATATTATAGCATCAGTGGTCAGTATTGTTTCTGATTGACCTGCATAGTTTATAATGTCACTGGTCAGTATTGTGTCTGACTGACCTGCCTAGCTTATAATGTCACTGGTCAGTATTGTTTCTGATTGACCTGCATAGTTTATAATGTCACTGGTCGGTGTTGTGTGTCTCATTGACCTGCATAGCTTATGGCATCACTGGTCAGTATTGTGTCTGATTGACCTGCATAGCTTATGTCATCACTGGTCAGTATTGTGTCTGATTGACCTGCATAGTTTATAATGTCACTGGTCGGTGTTGTCTCTGATTGATCTGCATAGCTTATGGCGTCACTGGTCGGTGTTGTGTCTGATTGACCTGCATAGCTTATGGCGTCACTGGTCAGTAGCGCTGGTCAATGAAGATGGTCAGCACCGAGACTGGTTGCCGACCGGTTCCCTCAGGGACCTCCCCCAGCCTTTAATTATCTCCACACGACCTTGGAGCGAACTGCCTTCAACTCATAATACCGCCCCCGTCAAGTGTGGCAGCTTTGACCAGCCGCCCCTCAGGGTGCGGTGTGTGTCTGTGGGTGGGTGTGGGTGGGTGTGGGTGTGGGTGTGTGTGGGTGTGTGTGGGTGTGTGTGGGTGTGTGTGGGTGGGTGGGTCGGTGGGTCGGCGTGGGTGTGGGGTGGGAGGGAGGGGACGACGGGAGGGGAAAGAGCGTTAGGGTGTTGGGGAAGTGGTATGGGCGAGGGAGGAGGAGGAACGGGAGGAGGGGGGAGGAGGGAGGGGGAAGGGAGGCAGGGGAGGATGGAGGGGAGGAGGGAGGGGAGGAGGGAGGGGAGGAGGGAGGGGAGGCGGGAGGGGAGGAGGGAGGGAGGAGGGTGTGTGGGAAGGGGAGAGAGTGCTAGGGTGTTGTGGAAAGGGTATGGGGGAGGAAGGAGGAGGAAGGGAGGAGGGAGCGTAGGGGACGAGGGGGTGTTGGAAGGGACGAGGGCATTAGGGTGTTGAGGATGGGGTATGGTGAGGGAGGAAGACGGAGGGGAGGAGTAAGGGGAGGCTGAGTGTGGTGAGAGCGGGGCAGGCTGGCATACTTCTGAAAACTACCACGTTAAGAACATTTCCCAAAGAGTTTCAACTGACTCGAAGAAGACTGTGCGAAATGAAAGGAAAGTCAGTAATGGTCACACTTTTAATGTATGTCAACAGTTCCCCTCAATAGTGTGCTGGATTCTCCTATGTTGGAAGGTTCCTGCGTTTTATTGGTGATTGGTTTTTATTCTTTGAAACGGCACATTTGTCAGCATCGATGCAAAGGTCCCCCGACAATAGATATTAGCAGTTATTTACCAAAATCATTTTTAATGATGTATTAATCAGTATATCCGAGGTGATCCGCGATTATACTATATGTAGCATTATGTAAAGCTTCTGTCTTTACCATGTATATATGCATGCATGATTTTAACCCAAAAAAGAAAATCTATCTAGACATAACTTTGAATTATTTATGTCAATTCATTTTTATAGCGGAAAGACCAGAGGTAAGGCATGCACACTTCACCCATTACACACACAAATGCGCAAACACAAATCATGTCCTTGAGAATATTGAAAGCAGCAAAAAAAAACACACAAAACCCCACAAGAAAAGCACAGAAAACCTCTCCACACAAAAAACACCAAACCCCCCTTCAAAAACCCCCCCACAAAAAAACAGATAAAAATAAACGCCCCCCAAAAATACCCACAAAAATAGCCACGGTGTTTGAACAGCTAGTAAATGCGCCCATCCCCTCCTCAGCAATCCCTCCTCCAGCGGAGCACCCTCCCACCCACTCACACCCACCACTTCCTTCAAGATTCAGCCGATGCGAAGCGACATGAAAGCGAGAGATTAAAAGTACCTGCGTGAGGCGGTGATTATTTGTGGGAAGACGGCCCGTGCCGGATTGACTGTGATCCACCACTGCAGGGCCCCTTTCACCAAGTCCCCGCCTCATAATTATCAGTTAAGGCACCGGCGTACTGCGTAGAACATGACCGGAACGACACGGAAATTCGCGTCCTGGCAACATCTATGGTCATATCAAGACAGCTACTGACTTGTGACAGTGCATACTCATGGTGACTTTATAGTGCTGCCCCCACTCGGAAATGAGGCCGTCGGCATCATAACCCGATATCCCACTCAGTTATATTATCCTGACACTGAGCTAACCAGTCCTTGCCCTATCCTATTGATGTCGAGTGCCAGGCTAGGAAGTGACCAGTATACATTTGATAAGTGATTAGTTTGACTCCACAGAGAACCAAACTCCTGATTTCCTGCACGCGAGGCTCGCACTCTACCTAGTCGGCCGCCGCGTCTTGTGTTATATATGTTGTTTTATATATTTTGTTGTATTTTGTTATGTATATTGCTATTCATATTGTGGTACGTATTGTTACATATTGTGATTTAATTGTTATATATTTTATATAATGTTATAAAATATATAATGGTATATATTTGATAGATAATTCTGATATATATTGTGATATATATTGTGATATATAGTGTGATCTATAGTGTGATATATAGTGTGATCAATAACAAGAATATATTATATATAATGTTATATAATATATAATGGTATATATATTATAGATAATTCTGATATATATTGTGATATATATTGTGATATATATAGTGTGATATATAGTGTGATCAATAACAAGAATGGACACCTTCCGCTATTTACTCTGCCAGGCATTATATATAGATAAAGCAGGCCGGATATACATATATATATGCATGTATATATATATATATATATATATATATAGTCTGCTTTCCCGGTTCTTTCTCGCATGTAGCACCAACGTGGCTAAAGAGGGAACTATACCTTGATCATATGTACCATAAGTGTATTCCAGGACGGTTATACGAGGAAGAACTGCTGGTGGTAGTGTCCAGATTTATAGTCCCATAATGTAGTATACAACACATATTATATAGGTCTGTTTGCTGCGGTTTATCATAAGTTATTCACCATATTTACTGTGACAAGTTGGATGATGGCAAGGGTCGTCACCTGGGTTATGACCGGGGCATGGGTGAATGGGATGGGGGAAGTGTAGGGGTGTGGGTCAGGGGCTTGAGGGGCTTGAGGGGCGTGAGGGGCGTGAGGGCCGTCGAGGAGGGGCGTTGCAGGGGCAGAAGTTCTCCCCGGGGACACACCGGTGGGCAGCCGGTGATTAGACCGGCGTGGCGGGATCAATATACAGTCTGATTGGTCAGATCCGATGGAATGGTCTCTAATTGTGATCAAAGATTATTTTGAAATTGATTTGATTCTCCACGATGATTAATGAGCGCGCGCCAATTCTGCAAATACGCCCGTCCACTGAGGGAGAATTACGGCCGGTGTGGCCGGGGGGAGCCGTGGGGGCCCGGCGCCTGAAGGATGTGGGTGTGGGTGTGGGTGTGGGTGTGGGTGTGGGTGTGGGTGTGGGTGTGGGTGTGGGTGTGGGTGTGGGTGTGGGTGTGGGTGTGGGTGTGAGTGAGTGTGGTGGGGAGGAATGGGATGGATGTGTGGGTGTGGGTGTGAGTAGGGGTATGGGTGTGGGTGTGAGTGTGGGTGTGGGTGTGGGTGTGGTGTGGGTGGGTATGAGTGTGGGGTGTGGTTGTGGGTGTGGGTGTCTGTGGATGTGGATGTGGGTGTGTGGGGGTGAATGTTGCTGTTGGTGTATGAATGTGGGTGTGGGTGTGAGTGTGGGTGCATGGGTGTGTGTGGTGTGGGTGTGTGGTGCTGGTGTGGGTGTGGGTGGGTATGGGTGTCAGTGTGAGTGTGTGGGGTGTGTGTATCAGGGTGTAGGTGTGGATGTGGATGTGGGTGTGGGTGTGAGTGTGAGTGTGGGTGCGTTGGTGTGTGGTGTGGGTGTGGGTATGTGGGTGTGTGGTGCGGGTATGGGTGTGGGTGGGTATGGGTGTCAGTGTGGGTGGGTGTACGAGGGTGTAGGTGTGCGTGTGGGTGTGGGTGTGTGTGTGGGTGTGGGTGTGGGTGTGGGTGTGAGTGTGGGTGTGGGTGTGAGTGTGGGTGTGTGTGAGTGTGGGTGTGGGTAGGAGTGTGGTGGGGAGGAATGGGATGGATGTGTGGGTGTGAGTGTGGGTATGGATGTGGGTGTGGGTGTGGGTAGGAGTGTGGTGGGGAGGAATGGGATGGATATGTGGCTGTGGGTGTGAGTGGGGGTATGGGTGTGGGTGTGGGTGTAGGTGTGGGTGTGGGTGTGTGGGTGGGTGTGGGTGTGAGTGTGGGTGTGGGTGTGGGTGTGGTGTGGGTGGGTATGAGTGTGTGGTTGTGGGTGTGGGTGTCTGTGGATGTGGATGTGGGTGTGTGGGGGTGAATGTTGCTGTTGGTGTATGTGTGTGGGTGTCGGTGTGAGTATGGGTGCGTGGGTGTGTGTGGTGTGGGTATGTGGTGCTGGTGTGGGTGTGGGTGGGTACGGGTGTCTGTGCGAGTGTATGGGGTGTGTATGAGGGTGTAGGTGTGGAGTGGGTGTGGTTGTGGCTGTGAGTGTGGGTGCGTTGGTGTGTGGTGTGGGTGTGGGTGTGTGGGTGTGTGGTGCGGCTATGGGTGTGGGTGGGTATGGGTGTCAGTGTGGGTGTGGGTGTGAGTGTGTGGATGTGGTGTGGTTGATGAGGGATGGAATGAGTGTGGGGTGTGTAGGTGAGAATGGGGGTTGGTTGGTTGGTTGTTGTAGTTTTACGTCCTGGCAACATCCAAGGTTATATCATGATGTGTACCACACTCATGGTAGTTGAATCGCTCTTTAATGCAAAAACTCCCTTCCCCCGACCTTCTCCCCTCCCTCTCCATGCGACCGGCATTATTAGGATAGAGCATTATCCTGACCATTACCATTATTATTATCGTTAGTTATCACTATCAGTGAATAACTGAGAACTGGCCGATAGAGAAGATGGGTAAAAGCTGCATATACATCGAGTTTCAATTACTAGCCATATGCATACTTTATTACCTAATTAATATCAGTTATGACAATACACCCAAGAGTGGTGGAACCATACAAACCAGTTCTGTGCACCCATCCACCAAATAAACATATCTAGGATATCCCTCACATGTATAATATATATATAATATACATACATTGTATATATAAGAATATCCCCAGGTACGAGTGAGGTTTCTGCGTCCATTAGCAACAGGAACAGCCGGTGGCGCCGACACCGGCCGCACTGAGGAGGCACAGAACGGTAGACATAGAAACAACAGTGTGCAATGATATAATAATAGTAGTAGTGAATTAAGCAGCTCCCTTCCGCGCCTTTATACTCGCATATTACGTCATGCATCATACATATATATATATGGTGATATATATTGTCATATATAGTTATATACACATGCCATAAATATGATATATGTATCTACAGAAAAACGTCTCTAACTGATCACCTCCACAGATCGACCACTCCCCTATATCGATCGCTTTATTTGGGTCCCAAACGATCGCCCACACAATACCATTGTAATGATGAAAAGAACTCCCTGAAGGGGTCACCTCCCTAAATGGACCATTTAAAGTTGGTCCCATGGTCGGTCGATTTAGAGAGGTGTTAATGTATATATCATGTTATATATACTGTTGGCATTTCTCTTACCCCAATACTACCATGCCATCTCCCACAACCCAGCCACCCATCCATCCATCCACTTAGCATCAGCACCTTCCAGCCTGATATTACCTTAGATGGTGCTGGGACGTAAAACTCCAACAATCAACCAACCATCAGCACCTCCAGTCAACTCCATCCCCCCAACCACTCCCTCCTCCGCACACACACACTGCCATCTCCCCAAACTCACCCACCCATCCAGCCATCAACGTACCATCATCATCTCCCATCCTGATATGACCTTAGATGTTGGTGCGCCGTAAAACTCCAACAACCAACCAACCATCAGCACCTCCTCTCAACTCCATCCACCCACCCACAACCTCCTCCTCACACACACACTGTTATCTCCCCAAACTCACCCACCCATCCAGCCATTAACTTACCATCAGCATCTCCCATCTTGATATGACCTTAAATGTTGTCAAGACGTAAAATTCCAACAATCAACCAACCATCATCACCTCCTGTCAACTCCATCCCCCCACCCACCCCCTCCTTCGCACACACACACACTGACATCCCAAAACTCACCCAGCCATCCAGCCATCAACGTACCATCAGCACCCCCATCCTGATATGACTTTAGATGTTGCCAGGACGTAAAACTCCAACAATCAACCAAACATCAGCACCTCCTGTCATCTCCATTCCCCTACCCACCCACTCCTCCTCACACACACACTGCCAGACGTCACATCACATCACATATATCTACAAAGCACACACACACACACACAATCTCCAGCATAGCAGCAAACACACCAAAATACAACCCCAAAAAAACAACAACAAAAAACCTATTAAAAAAACACAACATCTCACATCCACTAAAGAGAACTAAGGCTGCCTTCATGAGCCGTGCGAGTTTTTGCTGATGATCAGCATCCCGAGTTGCTCTCTCCCCTGCCCTGAGCTGCTCGCGAGCAATACTTCAAAACCCGGCTGCTATGTGTCCAGCTGGCCGCCTGTCATGCAGAAGGCCGGCTTTTTTCAAAGGCGGATCGGCATGGCAGGGGATGACAAGCCCCAGTTTTTGTGTGCACTTCTTATTTTCCCTTTTTTTCTTTCCCCCTCCTTTTTTGTTCTTTTAGGTTTGTTTGCATTTGTTTGTATTATCCAGAGAGAGAGAAGGATTGAGAGGTGGGCTAAGGGTGGGGGGGGGGGGGGGGGTGGGAGTTGTATTTAATGTCCGGTTCAGCGTGACTAGTTCTACTAGGAAGCTCCACTACACATACAATAAAAAAAGATAACATTTATTTCCTCGCTATGTGTGCCATTGTCAGCTCAGTAAGTGTGTAGGTTATATTGGCTGTGGTGTTTTCTCTGTGGTGTGTGTGGGTTATTATTGAAAAGAACTTACAGAGAAATAGAGATAAATAAAGAGAAGTAAAGAGAAGTAAATAGAAATAAAGAGAAGTAAAGAGAAATAAAGAGACATAAAGAGAAATAAAGAGAAATGAAGCGAGATGAAGCGAAATAAAGAGAAATAAAGAGAAATAAAGAAATAATGAAAAGAAAGAAAAGGAAAGAAAGAGAAAGAAAAAAGAAGTGAAAAGAAGTAAGAAGAAGTAAAAAGAAAGACAAAGAAAGATAAAGAAAGAAAAATACAAATTTGACTTAATTGTAATAAAAAAAAGAAAAAGGAAATTTGGAGCGGTTACTAATGAAAAATTCCTTTATTATTCCGAAAAGTAAAGCGGTATAATCCAGATATTATTTAATCGAAATTGGTCTGCAAATGTTGGGGGAAATAGGCGGCCCTCGCTCAGCCACTCACCCACCCACCTACCTACCCGTTGCAACCGCTAGACAAGTTGTGGTGCCTGCCACGCCTCTGGCAGTGGGGCTGGAGGAATAGGCTTACATTAAGGCATAACCCACCAGGGGACACTGTGCCGCAGGGGCACCGCTATTATTTAGGATAAAGATACACTTGTAGCATCTCTTGAGACAAAGAGGACCGGCTGCAGGCAATGGTTGTTGGTTGTTGGAGACCTACATCCTGGCAACATCTAAGGTCATAGCAGGATGGGTACTTACTTGTGACAGTGCACACTCATTGCGGCTTTATAGTGCTGCCCCAGTGGAAGACCGGGTGGCCAGCACCATGACCTGATATCCCACTCAGTCACATTATCCTGACACTGAGCCAAGCAGTCCTTGCCATATCCTAAAAATGCCAAGCGCCTGGCTAGGAAGCGACAAGTATCTATTTTTAAGTCATTGGTTTGACTCGATCAGGGCCCAAGGGTCCGAATCTCACGATCTACCAAAAAGGGAAATGGATGCTTAACTCATTCTGCCATCCCTTCTGGTCGGCATGGAATGGGAATTGTAGGGTGTGTAGTCATTTCAGCAAAGGGGCCTCATAAGGCACTTTACCGTTTCCATTATTCATAGATAACCATTTGCTAATTTCTCACCAGTTAGCAATTTGCCAGTTTCTCACCAGTTAGCAAATTGCCAGTTTCTCACCGGTTAGCAATTTGCCTGTTTCTCACTTGTTAGCAATTTGCCAGTTTCTCACCAGTTAGCAATTTGCCAGTTTCCCACCAGGTAGCAATTTGCCAGTTTCTCACCAGTTAACAAATTACAAATTTCTCACCAGTTAACAAATTGCCAATATCTCACCAATTAACGAATTGCCAATTTTTCACCAGTTAGCAATTTGCCAAGTTCACACCAGTTAGCAAATTGCAAATTTCTCACCAGTTAACAAATTGCAAATTTCTCACCAGTTGGCAATTTGTCAATTTGTAACCAGTTAACAATTTGCCAGTTCTTACCAGTTAGCAATTTGCCAGTTCTCACCAGTTAGCAATTTGGCAATTTCTCACTGGTAAACATTTTCTTTGGAGCATGCGCAGAGTGAGCTGCAACACAGAGCATTCTACAGTGAGCTGTTACTCCCCAACATTAGCTCTTCTCACTGTCGTTAGAATGTGAAGTGGTCATCGAAATCCTTTATAACTGCATTTTCCATGTAGTATAATGTACAGGCAGCTGATATGACCAATACAACGCAATTCTAAAGGCCCAGTCACATTCAACTTCGTCCACTAACGCTAGGTGACCACGGCAGGACGGCCAAGGTTCTGTGTGGGTCAAAGCATGCTAGGGTACACTACAGTACACTAGAGTATGGTAGGGTACACTACAGTACAATAGAGTATGCTAGAGTACATTAAGAAGTATGCTATAGTACTCTAGAGTATGCTAGAGTATGCTAGAGTACGTTATCATCACGGAGGCTACGTCTGCCTCAAATGTAGTGCTGTTTTGAACATGTCCAAAGCTTAAATCGGAACTCACGGCCCACAGACGTTATTATCACGTTATCATCATGGAGAAGTATGGATGCCGGTACGTTGCACTACGTTGCACTACGTTGCACTACGTTGCACTACGTTGCACTACGTTGCACTACGTTGCACTACGTTGCACTACGTTGCACTACGTTGCACTACGTTGCACTACGTTCAACTATGTTAGCCTCCACTACGTTCAAATACGTTCACTAATGTGTATGTGACCGGGCCTTAAGACTCAAAAGAAAGTTAGTTTTATTTAACGATGCGTCTAGAACACAGTGATTTTATTATCAGCTATTGGACATTAACCATATGGTCATTCTGACATATTTCTTTGGAGGAAACCTGCTTTGGAGGAAACCAGACAGGACAGCACATACCACAGCCTTTGATGAACCAGGTGTGGACCACTGGTTGGAACGGCAAATAGCCCAAACTGCAAATGGATGCACTTAGTCATTCTAAGACTCATTAAAATTTTAAATATGTTGACGCAAATGTAAGTTCTGGCACTCATTCTGAACGTAAGAAGTCAAATTCGCATATGGCTAATCGGCATTAGTGGAGAAAAATGCATTCTAACACCAATAGTATTAAGGATATGACTTCTTAAGCGATATAAGTATGCCTATCTGCATATGTAGATAGTTCTGTGTCGAAAAAATACCGGGAATAGTTGAAGCAATCATAGACAAATTCGGGGTATGTGTGGTGGTGATGCTCCTATCAGAACACAGAAGGTATATTTTTATCAGAGTATTTTGTACATATCTTCATCTGCCTGATTCCTTGTTTCTGATTATTTTCCTCTGAATATGATTAGCTCGCCAAAACCAATTAAATTTATCATTGACATACTTCCCTTGCATACTTGACAACTGCCAACACTTAAAAAAATATACCCCCAAAAAACCAAGTAAACAATTTCCTACTCACATCAGGAAGTTTTTCGCAAGAAAACTGCAATTAGGAATGGCATTATTAGCAATAGCGATGTGTTGTGAATTTGTAGTAAGAGAATGTACCGCCCCACCGCACGCCCCCCCCATTCTCAGAAGCTGTGCACACACAGACAGACACACACTGACACATAGACACACACACTGACACACACTGACAGGAGAACACACTGATGCACACTCACACAACCGCGCTAGAAAACTGCAATTAGGAATGGCATTATTAGCGATAGCGATGTGTTGTGAATTTGTAGTAAGAGAATATACCGCCCCACCACACACCCCCCCCCATTCTGAGAAGCTGTGCACGCACACATAGGCACAAACTGACACATAGACACACACACTGACACACACTGATAGGAGAACACACTGACGCACACTCACACAACTACGCGAGAAAACTGCAATTAGGAATGGCATTATTAGCGATAGCGATGTGTTGTGAATTTGTAGTAAGAGAATGTACTGCCCCACTGCACGCCGCCCCCATTCTCAGAAGCTGTGCACACACACAGACACACACTGACATATAGACACACACACTGACACACACTGACAGGAGAACACACTGTTGCACACTCACACAACCGCGCTAGAAAACTGCAATTAGGAATGGCATTATTAGCGATAGCGATGTGTTGTGAATTTGTAGTAAGAGAATCTACCGCCCCACCGCAAGCCCCCCCCCCCATTCTGAGAAGCTGTGCGCGCACACACAGGCACAAACTGACACATAGACACACACACTGACACACACTGATAGGAGAACACACTGACGCACACTCACACAACTACGCAAGAAAACTGCAATTAGGAATGGCATTATTAGCGATAGCGATGTGTTGTGAATTTGTAGTAAAAGAATGTACCGCCCCACCGCACGCCCCCCTCCCATTCTGAGTAGCTGTGCGCACACACACAGATACACACTGACACATAGACACACACACTGACACACACTGACAGGAGAACACATTCACACAACTGCTGCAGGGCTTGGTTTAGGCGACGCCAGAGTTGGGAAGGGGACGGATGAGGTGGGAGTGGGGGAGAGGGGAGTAGGGGCGGGGTTAAGAGAGGGGGCTGGGGAGGGCGGAAGGGGGTGGCCCTTAGGCGGTGGTGAGGACCGGTCGCCCGGCCGGCCGCTCACAAATCTGAGGATATTCTTTTTATTGATCCTCGCCAAAGTGCATTTACAGAGCCGAGGATCAATTTTATAATACCTCCATATCTGCGGGCGGTGTTTTGGTGTGGGCACTTCAAGGCGGCCGGTGCCGAGTTAGCGGGCCTCCTGAGTGTGGACGGCCGGCACTGCGGGGCTGCGGGGCTGCGGGGCTGAGGGGCTAAAGGGGGTGGGGAGGGGCGCTACCGTGAGGGAGGGGGAGTAGATGGCGGAGATGGAGGAGTGTTGGTTCGTTGCTTGTTGGAGTTTTAAGTCCTGGCAACATCTAAAGTCATATCAGGGCGGATAGCGACTTGTGACAGTGTATACTCATAGTGACTTTATAGTGCTTCCCCACTGAGAAATCAGGCAGCCAGCACCATGATTCGATATGCTATTCAGGCACACTCTGATACTGTGCGAACCAGTCCTTGCCATATCCTATTAATGCCGAGCGCCAAACTAGGAAGCAACAAGTATACATTTTCTCAGTCATTGGTTTGACTTGACCGGGAATTGAATTCCCGATCTCCTACATGGGAGGTCTGATCTCAACCGATTCGGCCACCACGCCCGGTCCGAGGAGGAGGAAGAGCGGGGCATGTGTGAGAAAAATAGAGGCGATGACAGAGAAGGTGGTGCCAACCAGGGAATTGCTGGATTTGAAAGATTGGTGATTGTGAGACAAGGCCGATCAGGATATGATTGGAAAATGGGGTGAGTGTGTGAAAGATGAAGTAGAACAGTTACTGAATGTAGGCGGCTTGTGAGGGATTGCATGTCTGAACTAGAGAATGGAGGAGATGGGGGAGGTGTGGGGAGCTAGAGATGGGAGTGGTGGGAGCGATGGAGAGTGGACAGATTTGTGGAAGAGTTTGGGGTTCAGGCATGATAAAAAGGAGATGTGAGTTTCTGGATCAAACACTGGGAAGCTTTGAGGTAAGGGCAAGGAGAGGTTGGAGACATATAATATCGGTTGGCGGCAGTCGCGGTAGAAGTGTAGCGGGAGGGAATTGAGTATGTGTGAGAGAAAGTTGATGAATTCGGTACTTGGAAATGGTGTTTAGGTGTTTGCCTGAGTCCATGTTGCCCAACCGTAGTATGTATACCAGACACAACGTAACCTCATGGACCCCACACACGCCACACACGTTACCTATGATATATATAGGTCACTCCTTCCACACACCACATATCACACACATCACATAGCACACACCACACACCACATGCTACATATATGGCACCCCTCCCACACCACACACACGCCACACATACCACACATACCACATACTACATACACCACACACACGAAACCAACGTGCACCACATATCACATAGTACACATTACACACCACACACACAACATAACCACACATCACATAACACACACCACATACCACACACCACATACCATATCCAACACACCACATATGCCACCCTCGTCACACACCACACATCACATACCACACACACTACATATCACCTACCACACACCATACACCACACAGCACACAAAATACACACCACACACCACACACATGCTACACATGCCATCCCATCACACATGCCACACACTATACACCACACATACACCACACAACACATGCTTTGCGTCATACACCCAACAAGAGGAGCTAGCCAACGCCCAACCAACCAACCCCGAGCTGCTCCCAACCCTCTGGTGCGCACCAACCCTCCGGTGCACAGGCGCACGGGGGCGCAGGGGGGCCGGGGCCCGGTGGTGAGCGCACCCTACCGGCCGGCTCTATTTACCCGTACACCAGCTGTGAGTAAATCCAGGTAGACTCCCCCTAACTAGCCAACCCACCAACCCTCCAACCCACCAACCCAACAACCCTCCAACCCACCAACCCTCCAACCCACCAACCCACCAACCCTCCAACCCACCAACCCACCAACCCACCAACCCACCAACCCACCAACCCACCAACCCACCAACCCTCCAACCCACCAACCCACAAACCCACCAACCCACCAACCCACCAACCTACCAATCCACCAACCCACCAACCCACCAACCCACCAACCCACCAACCCTCCAACCCACCACCCCACGAGCCTACCAACCCACCAACCCACCAACCCTCCAACCCACCAACCCACCAACCCACCAAACCACCAATCCACCAACCCTCCAACCCACCAACCCACCAACCCACCAATCCACCAAACCACAATCCACCAACCCTCCAGCCCACCAACCCACCAACCCACCAACCCACCCAACCCACCAACCCACCACCACCACCACCCCACCAATCCACCAACCCACCACCCACCAACCCACCAACCCCACCAACCCACCAACCCACCAACCCACCAACCCACCCAACACACCAACCCACCAACCCTCCAACACACCAACCCACCAACCCACCAACCCACCAACCCACCCAACCCACCAACCCACCAACCCACCAACCCACCAACCCTCCAACCCACCAACCCACCAACCCACCAACCCACCAACCCACCAACCCACCAACCCACCAACCCCCACCCCACCAACCCCACCAACCCACCAACCCACCAACCCACCAACCCACCAACCCACCAACCCACCAACCCACCAACCCACCAACCCCCCAACCCACCAACCCACCAACCCACCAACCCTCCAAACCCACCAACCCACCAACCCACCAACCACCATCCACCACCAACCCACCAACCCCCACCAAACCCACCAATCCCACCAACCCACCAATCCACGAACCCCACCAACCCACCAACCCACCAACCCACCAACCCTCCGACCCACCAACCCACCAACCCACCAATCCACCAACCCACAAACCCACCAACCCACCAACCCTCCAACCCACCAATCCACCAACCCACCAACCCACCAACCCATCAACCCACCAACCCACCAACCCACCAACCCACCAACCCACTAACCCTCCAACCCACCAACCTGCTAAACCTGAGGAATCCACGGTAACCCCCTACCTGGTACTTTAACTCCCTGTCTCACACCCCCCTCACCACCAGCCTCACCATCTCCAATCCACCTTGCTTCTTAACGGTGTGGCCGAATCTGTAGAGCGCAGGCCTCCAATGCGGAAGGTCGGGAGTTCAATTGCCAGTTGAGTCAAACCAATGACTTATAAAATTGATACTTGTCGCTTCCTAGCCTGGCGCTCGGCATTATTAGGATAGGGCAAGATCTGGTTGGCTTGGTGTAAGGATAATATGACTGAGTGGGATATCAGGTCATGGGACGGGTGGACTGGTCTCCCATTGGGGCAGCACTATGATGTTGCCTGCAATGAGTGCCCACTGTAATAAGTCAGGACCCTTCCTGATATGACCTTAGATGTTGCCAGGACGTAAAACCCCCCAAAACCAACCAACCAATCTTAACGCTGCACACCGGACGCAGCCACGTCTCCCAGTTCACGCTGTTTCATTCTACATGACGTGCTTATAATCGGCACTATTTGCCCACTGCACAGAAGAGAGACAATGGCGCCTTTGCAGTCGCAGGCACCGCCGATGGTGAAGTTCCCGGCGCTTGCTACTGTGGCATGCCGGTAAGAGGGGAGGGTGGAGTGGGGGAGGGTGGAAGGTGGGCGGGTGGGAGAGGGACTGTGGTTGAAGGACTTGGGGGTGCAGGTTATGAGGAGGAGAGGAGGAGACGGGATGAGGAAGGGAGGGGGGAGCAGGAGAGGAGGGGTGGAGTGAGGAGAGGAGGGAGGTGTAAGGAGGATGGAGGTAGAGGGAGGAAGGGGAGGGCGGAGGAGGAAGGAGGAGGAAGGAGGATGAAGGTGGAGGGACGAAGGGACAGAGCCGGGAGGTGGATGGACGAGGTGGCAAGAAGAGGGAGGAAGGACGAAGGAGGCGGGAGGAGGGAGGAGAAGGAAGGAGCTGAAAGGAGGGAAGAGGACGGAGTATGGGGAGAGAGGTGGGGGGAGGATGGGGAGGGAGCTGGAGGTGGGATGAGGAGGGACGTGGAGGGAGGTGGAGGTAGGCGGAGTGAGGAGGAGCGAAGAGGAAAAAGGAGGAGGAAGGAGGATCACGAGGAGGAAGAGGGTTAGGTGGAAGGACGGAAGGCCAGGGGGATATGAAGATTCAGTGGAGGAGGAGGGAGTATCAGGGGTCAGCAGAGAGGGTCGTGAGTGGGGAAGGAGGCTCAAGAGGGGAGGAGGGAGCGTGAAGGCGTGAGGGGGGGGATCTGCTGGAGGACATTAACGGATCTCAGCATGTTCTCTGTTTGCTGTAAAATGGACCTGTTCACTCTGATTAGAATCAGCTCTTTCTCCTTCTACCCAAAGCACTAAAGCCATTAAATAAACTGTAAAGATCCCCCCAAAATTCTTGCATTTACTCTCCTTCCTTTTTTGGCTAGTATTGAAAACATAGGCGAGCAAAGTTCCGAGATTTAACTTTCAAGTCGGATTTGTAGGAGTTTGGTGAGAAAAGATAAAAAGGATTGTGGAAAGAGTAGAAAGGAAGTGATTGATTGGAATGCAAGCGGATAAACATAAGGAAACTGAGTAAGTGCAATTATAGGCAAGTTCATTAGAAACTAAATTTCTGTGTGTGTGTGTGTGGCTACATTAGTTGTTTAAGCAGGGGAAATTTTAATCATGGACGATTGGTCTTCCTCATTCCACTGCTTCTCGCCCTATCCTAATAATGCCGAGTGCCAGGATAGGAATTGACAAGTATCAATTTTTAAGCCATTGGTTTAACTCGACTAGGATTCGAGCCCACGATCCCATGATCTATCAACCCGGGATATAGATGATCTAACTCATTCGGCCATCCCAGGTGGTTAGATATTGATAACGATGGTGGATTGCTAAGCAATGATAAACTGTCAGTTCGACAGCAAAGACCATATTCAATGCAAAAGGTTAATGGTATTTATATTGTCAATCACATTTATATGTCTATGTTGAAATATGCACAGACACTCTGATATGGTCAGATTTGTATCAAACAACAGAATTATTTTAATTTTTATCTCAGATGCAATTACGAAGTGGATATATTCGAGTCAAATGACAGCAACAATTTAACTTACAAAATATATCTAAAATTACTGGAGGGGATACAGTCCAGTTGTGCTTCGAACCCTGATCGAGTCAAAGTAATGACTTAACAATTGTTGCTTGTCACCACCTGGCCTGACATCCGGTATCACTACGATAGGGCAAGGACCACTGGAAAAAGGAAGCCCAATTGTTCACGATTAAAAATTGCTTAATCAGCTAATGTAGCCAAAACAACATAATACATTGATCTGAGTAAACGACAGAAACTCAAAACCATCGGCCAATGCATCTTTAACCATTGGAATATATGCATCGTTAACCATCGGACTATGCGTCTTTGTCTGACAAGAATCAAGCTGTGAGTAGTATATGGTTTTAGATTCGGCTCAGGCGCCAACTGTTTAGATAAAGCCATTGTCACACCTCACCGGACTGAGCACCGGAGACCACTGGACAAAGAATTGTCTAGTCCAGTCCTTTCCGGTGACAAAATGTATCGAAATGTATCGAAATGGAGCGGAATTGGGTCAATTGGCGCCGGGCGACAAGACAAGAACCGTACATGTACCATACATGTACCGGACGAGTACCGGACGAGTACCGGACGAGTACCGGACGAGTACCGGACGAGTACCGGACGAGTACCGGACACGTACTGGACGAGAACCGGACACGTAACGGATGGGTACCAGACATGTACTGGACAAAATGGACAAACCGGATACCAATGGATGGGTACCAGACATGTACGGATGGGTACCAGATGGGTACCGGACATACCGGACAACAACCAGACACGTCAGTCTGGCGGTGTCCAGTAGAAGTTTTGTGCATGTTCAAAACTTGTACCGGACACCGCTGCACACCACCGGACACCACCAGATGGGTACCGGACATGTACCAGACATCACCGAACAGTACCGAACAGTGTCCGGTTCTCCAGTCCGGTAAGGTGTGACAGGGCCTATAAACAGGCCCCATATTCCTGCCCATACCCATACGAGACGGGACATGCTCGACATTAGTTAAGGACTTGGCACGCTTACAGCCTACAACTAAAGGTCATGAGGTGTGACCTCTAGGGGTTAAGGGTGGAACGCCGTGTCACGGATCGGCGCCTTGAGTGTCACGTGACTTGTGCGACACTTTGGGCGTCGGGCAGCGTGACGCAGAGGATCACGGTGGCGCCACTGTGCAGCACGGGAACACCGCCCTGCCCAGCACCGACACGCACACGCACACGTACACGCACACTTAAACGTACCCGTAAACATGCACGCACCCGCTCACGTAAACGCACACGTAAACGTGTGCGTACACGCACACGCGCACCCCAACGCCAATATCAACCCCTACACACCTACAAGCACAACCGCCTTTATACGCACATACATACGCACACGCATACGCATGGCATATGCACACGCCATGACACCCCTATACCAACCACGCCTATGTGCCCACATGCATACAACCACACCCACACCTACGCACGCGCATGAACACACACAGCTACACAGCTATAGGTACACACCCATACATATGCAGTTACACGCGCACACCCACACCCACATATCTACACACCCACACCCACACATCTCCCTACCCACACCCACACACCTACCTACACACCAACCGCACACCTACACACCCACATCCACACACCTACCCACACACACCCACATATCCACCCACCCACAGCCACACAAATACACCCACACGGACACACGCACAACCATGCCTATACACCCAATGCACCGCCGCCTCACCCCACACACATAGACCTACACATCTACACCTACACACCCACACACACATACAAACTCACCCGCACAACCACGGCTATGCATCTGCAGTCATGCATACATCCACACCCACACCCATGACCACACTGACAGCACACAGCCACTCCTACATACAAGCACATCCACACCAACACAACTCATCCCTTCCCACCCTAGTTACAAACTCCCTCAAACACCCCGACCCACCCTCTCACCCACCCTCTCACCCACTTACCCACTTACCCACCCGCACACCCACCTACTCACCAAAGCCTGCCCTTCTTGGCTGCTATCTCTCAGGCAGGGTCCATCCCCGACCAGCCCCAGCCCCGCACATCCCCACCCCACCCACCACCACCCTAACCACCCACCACTTACAAACGTTGTAAATTGAAAGATTTCGGCAGTTGAATCCAATAGGAGTCGCACCGCGTCGATATCACTCGCCCACCACCGACACCACTACCACTACCACCGCTCGCAGCGCCACGCGTCCCCAGCGGTGGCGTCAGTAACTAACCGGAAGCGAGACGGGATGAATCACGCGCAACAAAGTCGTCCCCGGGATCCTCTCCCCCCTAGCGGCGTAGTGAGTATGGACAGGCGTGCCCGAGTGCGCATGCGCGCGTGTGGGTGGTTGTGCGTGTCCGTGTCTGTGTGCGCGGTCCGTGCTCACCTACGCGTGCTGTGCCAATGCATGTGTTCAAAAGCAAAAGCGGCATTCATTGCTAGTCGTCGTCGGCTTCCAGTAATGGCAAGCGCGCAACCACTTCCGGTTCAGATTTACGGCTCATATCGGGCGCGGTGCGGCGCGGCGTGGCGCGGCGCGGCGGTCCGTCGACGGCGGGATTTATCAGGAGCACGGCGGCGCGCCGATATGTACACCGGGCGGCCCGAGGAGCCCTCTCCCGGCGGGAGGTGCCCCGCCTCCCCGCCGTGCGTCTCCGCTCACACCCACTTCCTCCCTCCTCCACGTCCCGGCCCAATTCCCTGCCGCGCTAGTGGCTTACACTATCGGCTGTCGACGCCCGCCCCCCCCCCCCCTCATCCTCCCACCGCCGCCCCTGCCTCCGCTCCCGTCCCTGCCCCTATCCCCTCCCCTCCTTCCCGCCCTTCCCCCGCTCCCTTCGCGCCCACGCCCCGTCCCTGCCCCTACGCCATCCCCTACCGCCTGCCCGCGCCCCATCCCAACCCGGCCCCGGCTCCGCCCATACTCCCGCCCTCCTCCCCGCTCCCCCACCGCCCACGCCCCGTCCTCACCCCAACCTCCACGGCTGCAACAAACGAGCGCGCCGGCTCTTACATTACGGCGGCGCTCACCCTTGCTCCCCGCCCTTCCTTCTTGTCCCCCCGGTGCTTCTTTATACACGGGGCGCGGTCGGCGGGAATTTAGCGCGCCCATAAAGCCGCCACGCGCCTTCCGCCGCCCGAGCACCGCGCGCGTGTGTCATCCCCCGGCCATTGGCCGCGAATCTATTAAAGAACATTCTAACCGATCTTCGGGGACCGCCTGACAGGTCCGATTCCCCGGCCATGCACTCGGGGCCAGAGAAAGAAGGCGGGACGGGGGAGGAGGGAGGCGGGACAGGTGGGGGAGGGGTAAGGGAGGTTAGGGGTGGAGGATGAGCGGGAGGCTAGGGATAAGGGGAGGGCACGTCCAGTATTTGGAGGACTAGGGAGGAAGAAATAAGGAGGCAGGAGGAAGGAGGAAGGAGGAAGGAGGAAGGAGGGAGGGGGGAGGAGGAAGGAGGATGGAGGAAGTAGGGAGGAGGGAGGAGGAACGAGGAACGAGGGAAGAGGAACGAGGAAGGAGGGAGGAGGACGGAGGGAGGAGGAAGGAGAGAGGAGGGAGGAGGTAGGAGGAATCAGGAAGGACGAAGGAGGAAGCAAGCAGGGGGAAGGAGGGAGGAGGAAGGAGGAAGGAGGAAGGAGGAAGGAGGAAGGAGGCAGGAGGGTGGAGGAAGGAGGGAGGAGGGAGGAAGGAGGAAGGAGGCAGGCGGGAGGAGGAAGGAGGAAGGAGAGAGGAGGGAGGAGGAAGGAGGACCAGGGGTGCAGACACCGTGTTGCTAGCACAATCCTCCGTGGTCAAAAGGCAATGCAATCTATTCCCGTCACCTTTCTTACATGAAAAACATTGTTAAATCACATTAATATGTTTAAATTGAAATTGACACACCGCTATTAAATGAACAGATATGTATCAAGTGTCACCAAAAGAGTGATAGCATATATGTTATTTTGAAGTGATTAAACCTTTTGTAAAGTCGACGGCTGGCAGTTTGAGTGGTGTAGATAGGCTAATAGGAAATCACTACAGGCAAGGAAGGAAAGCAGATATAGAGTGAAAGGTAGGAGAGTTAGACTCCCTCATTTATTATATATATAAACAGTCTCAGGAATCAAGATGGTGGTACACACATGACCAAATCCTCTAATCAATAACAGGCATTCTTATATCAACCAATGAGGGTCTAGAACCTTGTAACCAAGGCATGGTGTGTAGTTCTAGAGTGCCCTGTTGGCTGGGTGTGCAGTGATCCGTAAATAACACTTGGGAGGGAGGGGGTATGTGAGGAGAGTTCCAAAGACTCTCTCACATGTCAAGAAGTGACCCTCTCTCATGTCAAGAAGTGACCCTCTCTCACTATCTATATTAATACATAATCTCCATACTAACTCCAGAATGGATTACCAATTCCACACAATCCCATATACCTTTGGTTTTACATACCATTTATTATTATATAGACCATTTGCATTTTATTATAGAATAGTTCTCCATAACCAATATCCTAAATATCGGAAAATTTTACACTTCGTCTCAAATAAGAGCAACATTTAACTCATAAAGCATAGCTAAACGAACAAGAGGCGATACAGTTAAGGTTGTTCTTAGAAACTCTCAAGTTTGTGCTTTGTATTGGTAACTTGGCCTCACATGTCACTTACATTAAAGTATTGGTGGTGCACGGCAATTAATTCTACACATTGAAGTAGAATGCCATTGAGCCACGCAACGCATGGGGGTAGCTGAGTAAAAATGCATATTTTATTGCATGCATATATTATCACCATATATATATATGAGACTGTCTCAAAAGGTGCTAAGCAATATGGGACAAAACTTTGTCCATAGTAACGATCAACACACTATCTACTTATGCATTTGCTCAGGATAAACTGATTTGTTTTTTACATGGTGTTTCATAATCCCAATAGATTACATATTGATTTGAACCAAATGTCCTTGTGTTTTCAGTGTAACCGTTTCTGTGCATTTTTGTGTCAATCATTACTATGGAAAAAAAAACCAAAGAGTTAGCACCTTTTGAGACAGGCTCATATACATATGTGTACCTTTATGTTTAAGAAATATATATTTCATAGCGTGCACATTCTTCGCATTCTTCGCACTGCAACATGGCGGCCCCAGGACTGCAGCATGGCGGCCCAGGGACTGGAGCATGGCGGCCCGGGTACTGGAGCATGGCGGCCTGGGGACTGGAGCATGGCGGCCCGGGGACTGGAGCATGTAGGCCCGGGGACTGCAGCATGGCGGCCCAGGGACTGCAACATGGCGGCCCGGGCACTGCAGCAGGGCGGCCCGGGCACTACAACATGGCGGCCCGGGGACTGCAACTTGCGGCCCGGGGACTGCAGCAGGGCGGCCCGGGGACTGCAGCATGGCGGCCCGGGGACTTCAAAATGGCGGCCCAGGGACTTCAACATGGTGGCCTGGGGACTGCAACATAGCGGCCCGGGGACTGCAACATGGCGGTTCGGGGACTGCAGCATGGTGGCCCTGGCACGGCGCACAGGGTGGCCTGGGGACTGAAGTATGGCGGCCTGGGGACTGCAGCATGGCAGCCCGGGGGCTGCACACATGGTGGCCCGGGGGCTGCACAGATGGTGGCCCGGTGACTATAATATGGGGGCTCGGGGACTGCACACATGGTGGCCCGGGGACTATTACATGGGGGTCCGGGGGATGCACACATGGTGGCTCGGGGACTAGAACATGGGGGCCCGGGGGCTGCACACAAGGGTGCCCGGGGACTGCAACATGGCGGCCCTGGCGCGGTACACAGGGTGGCCCCGGGGCTCCTGCATGGTGGCCCGGGGCGCCCCAGCAGGCGACGGAGGTGGCATATATGACGACTGTCAGAGCTGGCCATGTCCAGTGAGTTTACCTTAGTGAGGTGCAATACCAATGGGGACGGAGGTGACAGATGTGCCCAGAAACAGGTGTATTATCTAACGGAACGGCGACAGCAGAAGTCGTTATGGATACTCACATAATGGATAATGCAGCACATAAATAACAATTATTATCAAGCCAAGTGCCACGTGTTTTCTCTATAAAAAAAACGGGTGTATTATGTAATGTAGAATTTATGGACAAAGGAGCGGGAACTCTTCCGTATTTATTTATGTATCTGTTTATTTATTTGTTTATTTGTTTATTTATTTAGTTAATTTGTATCGAATAGGGACTAGATAACACCTAGATGGGATAGTAACCTCTCTATACTCTCTCGCTCTGTCTCCTCTTTCTCACACAAAAACGATTACATTATTTAATAGAACATGGCCAAAGAAGTATAGAGAACTCTTGTTATATATGCCTGTATAATGGATTACAGTAAAACCTCTCTATAACGACCCCTCCACAGACCTACAACTCCCCTATCTCGATCGCTTTATTTGCGTCCCAACAATACCATTATAAGGATATTCTAACTCTCTAACCCCAACACCTCCCTAAATGGACCACTTATAGTCGGTCATATGGTCGGTCGATTTAGAGAGGTTTTACTGTATATAATATAACGTTACCTTCATTTTGCTATTTGCCGCACTCCCCTTTTTTTAGAAGCGGAAACCGCTATAGTATTTAAAGGACTACAGCTAACAGAAAAAGTGGGAATCATGGTGTTTTTTTATACTTGTATAATAGGTTATGCGACACATAAATAAGATGCTAAATGCCTGTTCACATACACATTAGTGAACGTAGTTGAACGTAGTATAGATGAACGTGGGTGAAACGTGCTATCACTATATTAAACTATGTTAAGGTACGGCAGGTGTTGGTTGATGACCCGCCTAATAGTATGGGTAAATATGTTGCGGTACGGATCCCGGTACATTACGGTATGTATCCCGGTACGTCCAACTGTGTTGAACTACGTTGAACTATGTTGAACTGTGTTACTCTCCACTATGTTCAACTATGTTCAACTTCGTCCGCTAACGGCTATGTGACCCCGGCAGAACGGCCAAAGTTGTGTGCAGGTCAAAGTATGCTAGGGTATGCTAGAGTATGCTAGAGTAGAGTAAGAAGTATGCTAGAGTATGCTAGAGTATGCTAGAATATGGTAGAGTATGCTAGAGTACATTATCATCACAGAGGCTATGTCTGCCTCAAACTTATCTCTCCTTTGAACTTGTCCAAAGCTTAAATCGGAAATCACGGCCCACACACATTCTTATTACGTTCTCATCATGGAGAAGTATGGATGCTGGTACTTTCAACTACGTTCAACTACATTAAACTACGTTCAACTATGTTCAACTACGTTCAACTACGTTCAACTACGTTCAACCACGTTAAACTACGTTCAACTACGTTCAACTAGTTCAACTATGTTCAACTACTTTCAACTATGTTCAACTATGGTCAACTACGTTCAACTAGGTTAGCCTCCACTACGTTCAACTACGTTCACTAATTATATGTGTATGTGACCGGGCCTTAACTTCCTTAGCTTGTCTTCTATCTATATCTCGTTACCCGACTGCAAAGAACCTGTCAACTTGGCAGTCTATGCAATGTGTTTGAAGCAGGAACAGTGATCGGGTTTGTCATTGTATTTGTGTTTGTTTGCTGTCGTCTCAATTTGGCTAACAAATGCATGGTGATGTTGATAATGTCTGGTGACATTTTTTCAAGGACAGGGAGACGGCCGTGGTCGTAACAAAAAAAGGTGTTGGTGAGAGTGGGGATGTGGGGGGTGGGGGATGTAGGAATGAGGTTGTAGAAGTGTGTGCGATGTGGAGGTGGGTTATTGGGTGGTGAGGGTGGGGGGGTGATGGTGGTTTTGTGAGTGTGGTGGTAGTGGGGGAGATTGTAGTGAGACTGGTGGTTTGGGGATGTTAGCATGGCGGTATGTGGGTGTGGGTGGGGTGAGGGTGGTGATGTGGATATGGTGGTAGTGGGGAAATTGTAGTAAGAATGGTGGTGGGATGTGGAGATGTTAGGATGGTGGTGTGTGGGTGTGGGTGGGGTGAGGGTGGTGATGTGGATATGGTGGTGGTAGTGGGGAGATGGTAGTAAGACTGGTGGTATGGAGGTGGAGATGTTAGGATGGCGGTGTGTGGGTGTGCGTGGGGTGAGGGTGGTGATTTGGATATGGGAGTGGGTGGGGACATTGTAGTAAGACTGGTGGTGGGGGGGTGGAGATGTTAGGATGGCGGTGTGTGGGGGTGGGTGGTGTGAGGGTGGTGATGTGGATATGTTGGTGGTAGTGGGGAGATTGTACTAAGACCGGTTGTGTGGAGGTGGAGATGTTAGGATGGCGGTGTGTGGGTGTGGGTGGGTTGAGGGTGGTGATGTGGATATGGTGGTGGGTGGGGACATTGTAGTAAGACTGATTGTGGACGTGGAGATGTTAGGATGGCGGTGCGTGGCTGTGGGTGGGTTGGGGGTGGTGACGTGGATATGTGTGTGGCAATTGGGGTCTGTGCGCGTGGTGTATTGGTGCGCGTGTTGTGTGAATGGTATGTGTACGCGTAGTGTGCGCATATGTAGGTGTGTGCATGGTGTGTGTGTGGCAATGGGTAGGTGACTGAATGCATTGTGTGCGCGTGGTTATGGGCGCACGTGATGTGTGTGCTGTATGTGCGTGGTGTGTGTAGTGGACGCGTGGTGTGTGTGGCTCTGCGTCGGAGAGGGGGCGGGGGGGGGGGGGGGAGAGGCGACAATCATTAGAACAAGCTTCCAGATGGACAACTCCCGAGCGCGGCCGACAGCCGATCCCTTTTAGTACTGTAACTCAATCACCGTGTGTGTGGGGGGGGGGGGGGGGGTGCATGTTGGCGTCGTGCATCGTGCAGTGCGATGTGTACACGTGGTGCAGAATTCAGCAGCAAGACAACCCCCAGCCTTCATCAGCGCCACAAAGACACACCACTCTCACCCCACCCTCACCCTCACCCTACCCGTAACCCTCACCCCTCTCACCTTCACTCTCACCCCACCCTCACCCCCACTCTCATCCTAACCCTCACCATACCTTCGCCCCAACTCCCACCTTCACCCTCAGCCCCACCCCCACTCCCATCCGAACCCTCACCTTGATCCTCACCCCACCTTCACCCTCACCCTAACACCTCACCCTCAACCTAACCCCCCACTCTCACCCCACTCCCACCCCCACCCTCACCCTCACCCTCACCTTCACCGCACTCCCATCCTCACCCCCACACACCCACCTTCATTCTAACCCTCACCCCCCCACCCTCACCCCTACCATACCCTAACCCAAACCATAGCACTCAGCGTCACCCTCACCCTCACCCTCACCCTCATCCTCACCCTCACCCTCACCCTCACCCTCACCCTCACCCTCACCCTCACCCTCACCCTCACCGTCGTCCACACCTCCCCCTTACCCCTCAACCTCACCCTACCTTAACATTCACCCTCATCCCACCTTTACCTTCGGCTCACCTTAAAATTCACCTTCACCTGTACGCACAACCTCAATAAACCCTCACCCACACCCACACCCACACCATTCCTAATCCCCCCTACACCTATCTCCACCCCTAACTGCGGGAACCAAACACAGGTGTGCACTATATGCGAGTAGTGCACGCCCATATATGATAACTGACGTAAACGCTCCCAATGCCAACCTCACTGACGCTACCCTAACCCACCTCCACACACACACATCCTCCCAATGCCAACCTCACTGACACAACCCTATCCCACCTCCACACATACACACCCTCCCAATGCCAACCTCACTGAGACAACCCTACCCGACCTCCACACATCCTCCCAATGCCAACCACACAGACGCACATACATACACCCTCCCAATGCCAACCTCACTGACACTACCCTATCCCACCTCCACACAGTTGAAAGGAGGGTGGGAGGAAGGGTGCCACTATGCCATCACCCCACCCACCCCCTCCCCGCCCCTCCCCCTGCCCACCTCGGGGAACAGTCACCGGGCGCCACCGGTCTCACCCTCCGACCGGACTTCAATTTGGCATCGTTCAAACAGCCAAGATCTGCCTACCGCGGCGCCCGGGTGTTTAGAGTTTCTCGGCCCGGGTCCCCTGGCGAGGAGCGGTGACACTACACGGGGATGGGCCCTTCTTACTAAGGCCTCAACAAGGTTGTGGTGTTCTTTGAGACAACAAGGATCTGGTGCGCTTAACCTAGGTAGATGACTAGATCGTTTACAAACTTCTATCCGAGATGAATAATCAATTGAAGGTCATTGAGAGCGGAAAGTTTTCATCCAAGGCATTTTTTATTGGAGGCTGCGCCGACGCTATCTTGTTATGGGTTTGTAAAACGTAGATAGAAGCGGATCTTGCAGAAACGCCATCAGACACGTCGATTTCAGAACTTGCCGAATGAACACCACCCACCCACCCAGCCACCCGCCCACCATCCCACCCTCCCGCCCACCGTCTCCTCACACTATTGCACGCCCAATCACCCTTCTTTTCCCGTCACCCACCGCTCTCTTTCTACCACGAACACCCCTCACTACCCCACCCATCCATCACTCCAACCACCTATCCCTCATTCCCTCACCCACCCCTCAATTCCCCACCCATCCCTCACTCCCCCACCCAGATCTCACTCCCCCACGCTTCATTCCATCAACCCCCTCACTCCACACACCCCGCCCTCGCTCCCCCGCTCACTCCCACCTCACTCCCCCCACCACCACCCACCCTCACTACAACGCGACCCTCACTACCCACTCCTCAACCCCCCACCCCTCAATACCCCCTACCCCTCACTCCCACCCCACCCCTCACTCCCCCGGACCCCTTGCTCCCCCTACCCACCCCTCACTACCCCCCGCCCCTCACTAGCCCACCCACCCCTCATCCCCCACCCACCCCGTCACTCCACCACCCGACCCCTCACTACCCCCACCCACCCACTCACCCCCACCCCCACCCCCCCCTACCCCCCCCCCTTCATCCCCCACCACCCTCACTCCCCCCACCCACCCCTCACTACCCCACCCACCCCTCACTCCCCCACCCAACCCTTACTCCCCCACCCACCCCTCACACACCCCACCCACCCCTCCACAACCCCCAGCCCTCACTACCCCCCAACCCTCACTACCCCCAGCCCTCACTACCCCAGCCCTCACTACCCCCCAGCCCTCACTACCCCACACCCCCTCACTACCCCCCACCCCTCCACTACCCCCACCCCATCACTACCCCACCCACCCCTCCACCCACCTCTCACTCTCCTCATCCACCCCTCACTACCCCACCCACCCTCACTCCCCACCCACCCCTCATTCCTCCCACCCACACCTCACGACCCCCACCATCCCCCACTCCCCGACACACACCTCACTACCCACCCACACCTCACTCGCCCCACCCACCCCAAACTCCCCCACCAGTCACTCACCCACCCCTCACTTCCCCCACCAACCCCTCACATCCCCCACCCACCGCTCACTTCCCCCGCCTACCTCTTATTTCCCCTAGCAAGTCCTCATTCTCTCTACCAGCCCGTCACCCCCATCCACCCCTCACTCCGCGACCAACCCCTCATTCCCATCCCCCACCCTCACTTCCCCCTACCATCCCTCACTCCCCCCACCACCCACCATTTCCACCCAACCCCACTTCCAGCCATCCCCACTTCCATCCCCACCATCACCTACACACCACCCCACTCACCCCCAATCCCATCCCACAACGCCACGCTGCTCAGCGCGAACAAAAATAATAAGTAATGTAATGAGAATGCAATTGGGGGTAATGGCAGCCATTGTTGGAAGCTTTTACCTGAATTAGGTGTCAGGCGCTGCCGGATGGGGGCACTGGGGTCGCGACTTACTACACAACGCTACCCGGCGCTTGCATTACAAAACCCTGATTATCGCCTACTGAACAATTATTTCTTCTAAAAAATTTCAGAAATCTAGACTATAATTTATGCACCTTAGAAAAAGATCATCTTGAGAAACATATGTAAATTAATTGTTTTCTAATGAGGTTTGGATAATCTGAGTATAAAGAGAGGATTTGTGGGTTTTTTTGAGGGGTTGGGGGAGGCTGACCCGGTCGACTTATACGGCATTTGTACGGCGTGGAAAAGGTTTAATTCGAAGGTTCTCATCTGATCTGAAATGGAGCGCTGGTTACTTTACCGCCGGGGACTTTTAAAGTGTCGCAAAATTAGGCGCCAGGGGGTGGGGAGTGTACGGAGGGGAGAGGGGAGGGGACTTGAAGCGGGCGAGGGGAGGGAGGGTCGACTGATGCTGGTGGGTGGGGCGTGGGAGGTTGGGGATGGGGGGGTATCTTGGGGAATGGAGGGAGAGAGAGAGAGAGCGGATGGAGGCCGAGTGGACACTTCCGGGTCAGTCGTGGAGGTCATCTGGTTGTGCCCGGTGTTCGGGTCCCTGACCAGCGCTGACCACAAACAGGTGTTGTTGTGTGAGCTGCCGAATGGACTCTAAATTTGAGCCCAGCCTCACTTTAACCCCCCCCCCCCCCCCCCCCCCCCCCCACACCCACCACACACAAACACCACCACCACCCATGTGTGTGAGTTCTCCGCCGGGTGGGTGAGAGCAAGAGTTTCCCCACCGTTTTAATTCACGTCTATGGGCGCGGCAATGGGGGGATGATGGGGACGTGGGGGGGGGGGTGGGAGAGGACGGGGAGGAGGGGGGAAAGGGGAGAGAGTGAGGTTGGGGATGCGGTGGTGGAGAGGAGTGAGAGTGGGGGTGGTGGGTGGGGAAGTGGATGTGGGGAGGAAGGAGGTGTGATAGGATGGATGTGTGTTAAAAGGTGGGAAGTTGGGAGTGTTTGTGTGTGGGGGGGGGATCTGGTGGGGTATTGGGGGTGTTGGAGTAGGTATGAGGGAGGGAGGGAGGGTGGGGGCTGGTTATGTTGGGAGACGTAGATGTAATAGGATGGGGGTTGTGTTAAAAGACAGAAGTTGGAATTGAGTGTGTGTGAGTGAAGAAGGGGAGAGGAGTGTTGGACGGAGAAAGTGGCGGGAAGTTGGAAGTGACTGTGAGTAGAGAAGGACCAGGGTGCATTGTGGGTATTAAAAAGGCTAAGGTTCAAATTTGTGGCTGTGTAGGCAGGCTATTGTGAAATCAATACAGACAAAGAGAAAGGAAGAGTATAATGTGTAAAGAAGGAGAGAGAGTCAAGCCCTCTGGTTGATTATTTATATGGTTACATGGGTTCAATGTAGAGTATCACCCCACCCCTTTCCCCCCAATGGAAAACAAGCATTCTTGGCCCTACCAATAGGGATCCAGCATTCCTGGTCCCCATAGCTACCAGTGGGCTGCCCACCACCACCAAACTGTATGGCCCCCATGGCCACCACCAACCTTGACCTTTGAGTGTGGTGATCACTTTCCCAGCAGAGGGGTAGGCCCTGAGTGCACTCACACCCAGACCTGCCAGCACCACTATGTCTATTTACATCACACTCAGGCACCACCAGCACCTCCATATATATACATGCGCCTGGTCACGTGCACCGATCAGTAATAGAACATTTGCATTCCCCCGTATGCCGTATATCGGAATATTTTACTGGTAGATATGAGGATTGTTACAGTATCACGAACAAGAAACTCAAGGCCCGGGACCGGGAAAACTGGAGAGCCCTTGTTTGTGGCCTATGCCCAAAGTTGGCCGGTAGGCGACACGTTCATCTACGACAAGGCTGAGGAGGTATTTGTGTGGATGGCCGCTGACGGCTCAACGACTGAAGAAGAAGAAGAAGAAGATATGAGGAACTGTGGCTGTGGGTATGTGGGGGCAAGTACATGGAATAGGATGGGTGTGTGTGGGAAAAGGCGGGAAGTCGGGAGTATGTGTGTATGTGTGGAAAAGGGGCAATATGTGTTGTAGGGGGGATGAAGGTGAGGGAGGGCGGGAAGGCGGGTGTGGTCGGGAGGGAGTCAATGTAGTAGGAAGTGGTTGCGTTACAAGGCGGGAAAGTGGGGAGACTGTGTCTGCGGGGAGTGGGGGTGGATTGGTGGAGGAGGGGCAACGGATATTTGTAGCAGAGAGTGAGTCGTGCTGAAGGCATGTATATGTGGGAGCACTAGGTGTAATAAGACAGGGGTTATGTTAAAAGGAAGGGGGTGGGTGGGGGTGAGTCGGACTCGGAAGTGTGAGGCGGGTGAAGTGAAGTGGGTAGAGGGCCTGGACGGGTGGAGGGGTGGAGTGCTGGTTGGGTGGA